>JABUQX010016808.1:0-25000 GCA_015478945.1 Trachelipus rathkii | reverse complement strand
ATATATATATGCATATATATATATATATATATATATATATATATATATATATATATATATATATATATATATATATATATATATATATATAGTTAGTTATATATATATATATATATATATATATATATATATATTATATATATATATATATATATATATATATTATATATATATATATATATATATATATATATATATATATATATATATATATATAATTATTTTAATTAACGTATTTTTTTTTTTTTTTTCTTTTTATATTTGAAAATAATATATAAATAATATAAATAATTTCGGACTTGTAATCATTGATGTTATAATTTTTTATTGACTAAACATATTTCTTGAGAGGGTCAGTTAACTTTCTGGTTAACTGGTCTGACTAGTTACCCCTATTCTCAGTAAAAACTACAAGAATGGTCTATATATTCTACGGTTTAGAAAATGCGAGTTATAAAAGAAATTGATTGAGCTGGGTATGTTTTTTTTTTTGTTTTTTTTTTTTTTTTTTTTTGTGTGTGAAAAGGGCAGCCCTTCAATTGCAATTGTCTAAATATTTTATAGTAAAGCAGATTATTCTATTAATCCTTTTCCACCTCTGAAATTGTTTTGCTCCGGCTCTGCAGCCCTACTTCCTGGCAGCTTTCACTCTTTCGTTTTGGCTGGGTACCAAAGATCATCCAGTGTCTCTCAAGTAACAGTCTCAACTCTCCATTGATCAGGCATTACGGTCAACCGTCAAAGTTCTTATATCTATATAATTTATTTGAAGAAAAAAAACTGAAAAAGTTCGTATAGTTTAGCGTCCTCCAAGTTATAAACTGCAGTCTTACTTAAAAGAAGTTGGTTGCGATTCGTTGACAAGAGCTCTTCTGGGTAGTTCTTATAGATATTACCTCAATTCTGGTGAGAGCATTGTTAGAACTCTTCACCTCTTCCAACCTCGAACCCTGGATTTTTTAAAAGGCCTTTCCCGGGTTCTCACACTTGGATCGCCTTCTCCTTCCTGCCCGAAGCGGTTTGGTAGACTAAAGAGCCAGTTTACGAAACTCTGAAGGGCCAGATTTATCCCAGCAATCTGAATCGCTCTTGGCAGCAAAACGATCGATAAACGTGCGCTGGGATTATATAAGTTGAGCCACTGTAGTTTTAAAAATTTGTCGTGGATGTAACTCTCTAAGATAGCCTAGCGTTAGATGTTGAGTTCCGGCCCTTCACACCCTCCTCTCTAGAATAGTTTCCAGCATTTCCAACCTAGACACCGTGACGTCTGAATTTGAATCACTTATGAGCGTAACACGTTCCAAAAGTTTATTAATGTTCTCCATAATAATTCTTCGTTTTGCCGGAAGGCTAGTGGTCTAGATGACGTCTCCCAGTGTTCTGAGAAAGTGTGCTTTTGAACTCTCGTTTCCTGCATCATTTAAGTAAAGATTGCATTGTATCCTAGTTCTCATACCTAAATTGAGGCTAAGCTTTTCGACACGTATCCATTGACCATTGTCTTACACTGTTCAATTTTAACAATAGATAAGATGGTCTCTTAGCAGTCTCCGGAGTCTGGTTAAGCAACTCCACCGTATCGGGTGGACTTCCCATGCCCCAGTGGCGACACAATTGCCCTAGTAACTTATAAACTTTCCAGTAACATAGTAATACTTTTGGGGATGGTTTATCTCAAGATGTGAAAGCTATAGCAGTTCAGTTTTTTTTCAAATAAATTATATAGATATATGAATTTAGTAGATTTATTATTGTATTTACATATTGTCTAGAAACCCAGCTGCATGGAATATTGATAACGGTAGGGTTCTTCTGAATAAACACAGCTATATGCATATTTATAGCGTGTATCGTAATTTTTATTTTATATTCTGTGCTATTTAAAGCTTACACAACAGCGGTGGTGTGAGGTAGGTGTAAAAATTAAATCATGATTTACCATGATTTGATACTGTTGTGGTTAGGTACTGCAATTATTTGAAGTATTCCCATTTAAACTTAAATTGCATCAATGTTCTGGTTCTTGGGGATTTGAAATGTGTAAGGTTCATATGGTCTAATTTTCTTTTTCCATATATTATCTATACCAAGCTTGCTGTGTTTTATTAGGGATCAATTTTTATTCTAGGTTTGACTCCAGAGAGTCACTGAGCTTTCCTCCATCTTCATTCGTTCCTACCTAAAACTAAAATGTTAAAAATATTTAAAAAAATACTTTGAGCAGAAAACAGAGATTACATTCCTTAATCATGTAATTTTGCTCCTGGATATACTATATTCCTTTGTTGAAACATAGTAGATATATTTTATACTATGGTTGAATTATTTTTTTATTATTATCATTCCGCTGTTAAACTGTTATGCTAATGGCCTAATGGGATTTACATCAAGGATTGGATTCTAAATTTCTTAATGAAATCACAGATATTTCTGCATAGTGTATTAATATAATTATTATATGTATATTATATTATATTATTATATGTATTATTATTATTTGTATTAATGATATGTATTATTATAATTATTATTTTATTAATTATCTATGATTTCTGAAAATTAAAATAACTTAAATGTTTAAATCGCAACTACTGGACATGCTAAAGATTGTTATTCTATTCGTGTTTATTTTTAATATAAAATATAGATTTGTGGAGATCCATAATCTGAAATTCTTAGCTGACTATCGTGCACTAAACAGAAGATTTAATCTATACTTGACCTTCTTTGGAAGTTAAAACTTTAAACTACATGATTGGCGCAAGTCCATGTGGGTGACAAAAATAGCCTACTGGCTCTGACCTTGACCATGGGAGCGTGTTCCGAATTTTACTGCTGTTATATTCATGATTACGTCTTCAGACAAGGCTGAAATTAACTTTTACCGGGTCCCATTCCATATTGGAATCATTGGGAATGAGGTAGTGGATTTGTCCACAAAATTAGCACCAATCCTTCAGTTAGAACATTACCCCCCCCCCCTACTCTGGTGTGTGGATTTGACATTGAGGGAGTCTCTTAACACTTTCCTTGGCACTTTCCCCGGCCGGGACAATACTAGGCCTATAAGGTGTTAAACATATTAGGCCTACTGTCTCATCTCATGAACGTCATTTTGAAACTACTGGCTAATTGGTGTAAGCCGTGGACATGTAGGCCTGATGACACCTTCCATTGTGGTTTATTTTCACTACCTTGTCTCTCCTGCCATGCTGAGGTGCTGACTGAGGTCGAGCATCTCCTAGGTATGGAATTTACCTTGTGACCAGGGAGGACAGCAATAATAGAGCAGAACCGCTCCATCAGTGATTTTTATAAAAATCACGGCATATACCCTAAATAAATTGGGTATATCAATTTTTTATAAAAATCACAGCATAGACTTATATAAGGAAAGTAAAAACCATCAAGGTTTACTTTTACAGTAATGTAGGTCTATCTAGGTTAGGTTTAGGTCTATGGCATCAACACCATATGCAGGTTAGGTCTTGGTTTAAGTTCTTCCTAGCTCAGGTTATGATAAGATTTGTTAAATATACACAAATTTAGTATGTGTGTAGGCCCTACTTAACAAAACATCATAATCTGAACTAGGAAGGTCTGTAAACCAATACCTAACCTATATGGATCAGCGATGCTGCAGTCCTAAACCTAACCTAAATAGATCTATGTTGCTTTAAACATAGGCCTAACCTAGATACTGATGCTCAGGATCAAGTCAACTTTGCATTTGTTTATATATATATATATATATATATATATATATATATATATATATATATATATATATATATATATATATATATATATATATATATATATATATATTATTAAATTTGACATTTATATATTTTCTGATACTATTATTTCCACATTATGGTTTTCGTAATTTTTATAAAAATCTGCGGAGTAGTTCTGCTCTATTATTACCAGGAATACCTTTGACTAGTTTTACAGGAAGTTGATATAAGTTCTTTGAACCTTCTGGTTCTCCTGGGTAAGGTTGATGTTCATTCTGTATTTTACATTACATTTAAGGTACCTTTCAGGGCCACTGGGATAGCTGTATAGGTGTGGTGTAGGTTTGAGTGGTGTTATAGATTTGCTTGGATTATCAAAGGTTGCTAGTAGGATATTCTGAATGTGGGTACAAAAGGGGTTGATGTATAATATAATTCTTATGGATCATGGATAGTACATTGTTAATGTATGTGAAAGCTGGTATATTCCTTGACTCCAGTAGTCTGGATGAAATTAACTAGAAACATGAAGAAATTAGAAAATTCAAGAAAAGCCTAAGAAGCACATGTGACCTGGACTTGGAACTTGGAAGTCTCTGTCAACTCCTGAAATTGACAAGGTAAGGTAAACTCTACCAATGGAATACATATAAAAATTGACCATAATCACAAGTTCAGTCAATGAGTTGAATAAGAGAGTTATTGTTGATAGAAACACAAGACTATCATGAGTGTGTGAAAAGACATGTTGCACAGTCGTCTATGAGGGAGGTATGTGACTAAAGAGTTTAGAAGAGCAGTATCTTTTTTAATTGTGCTTGTTTAAAGATTAGTGATCAACAATTCGACAGGTAGAAAGAGACTGGAGAGAGTTAGTCTGAGTAAAGAGCTGATAAAAGAAGATCCTAGACTCCACCTTTCAAGAAGAGATGTGTGTAGTGGAACAACTCCACATGTGCAGTACAGCTAATCTAATACAAAGACAATCAGTGCCCTTTGTTCATCTAAAGTAGCTTATTTAGCGTAAAGAAATTTTGAAGGGTCCTCAAAAAACTAACATCTTAGAAGATTGTTTAGTAAGCAAAATAATATGATCCTTTTAAGAAAGGTCATGCAAAAATGAAACCATACTTGTTAAGGATAGCTAAAGGTTTGAGTTGTATGTTATTATTTGCAGATGTTTGGAAGATTATCAAGTAGAAAGATAAAAGAACATAGTTCTTGAGATATCAAAATAAGCCATATCTTCTCTGCCTAAATTAGTTATTGGAAAAGATAAGAGAAGAGGTTGGTGTCTCCAAGGCCATCCTCCTAAGATTACCAATTACAGTTGAATGGGATGTCTTTGAATTCGAGAGGAGTTATGAAGGATGGAGTCATCACTAAGCAAGAGTGGATAGACACAAGGCTATTAGAAAATAAAAAAAAAGTTGGGAATAGAAAAGAATTTTCAGAACACCATAATTGATAGTTTAAAGTATATACAATGGCAGTCTATGACAACAGCTATGGTATGAGCGTTTGACAAAAGAAATTCAGAGAGAGGAATGGATACTGAATGAGAGAAGTTTAGAAATCGAGGCTTGTACAGACTCCTATTGAAAGCTTCCGTATATCTGTTGCTGTTAAACATTCTCTGAACACTGAAGAGCAGATGACCTAGAATCCAGAGAGAAGAAGGAATGATCAGCTGTGAGCGCTTCCTACAGTAGTTACACTTATTGTAAGGAATAAGTTCTGCCAGATGAGATTCCAGATCTTCCCATTAAGGATAAATTCAATAAACTTTAGAAAAAGGGTAGGTTAAAGCAGGAATAATAGTTAAGGGTTAAGAGAACTTAGAACTGCCCTCCTATTTCAGCACAGATTGAACGACCGCATGCTCCAGCAAGAACGAAAGGTTAAAGCTGATAGGCATAAGCAAAATAGTTACCAAGGTTGGGGAAAAGTTCAGAAGCTCAAGTTTTAAGAGTTGCAAGTGGGATACCAATTGACTGTTATGTTTAGTGTTAAACCCAGAGAGGAAATCACATTTTTAGAAGATTGCTGTAATTTTAGGGCATAGATGAGGTGGGAGGAGGGAGGTGGAATAGCCGGAGTCATAAAACAGTAGAATTAGTGGCAAGGTACGAGTAAAGAATTAAGCTGTAGTAGAAAGAAGGTAAGATAACTTGCAGCTCTTGCAAGAATTTAGAGAGGGGAAAGAGAAAGAACCAAAGTTAGTTTGGCTTTTTTTTTTTTTTTTTTTTTTTTGCAAAATACCAGGAAGATGCAAGGAAATATAACCAGAATGATTATTGCATTTTCTACAAAGAAAAATTCTTAATGTTACTTAGAATAGATATAACATGATTCCAGGATGAAATAAAAGAAGCATTGAGATTCTGAACTGAATTCCACAGTAATTCCTGAAAGTAGTTTGGCACTTGGCGGTGAATCCCACAAGAGCAGAATTAAACCAGTTAGTTTTTTTCTTTTTTTTGAGGAAAGAGAATGTAACGTGATGTCACCATGCCCAACCTAACCACTCTGTGTTGTATGTATCGCCCAATGATGATACCTTCATCACTTTGATTAGCTCATTTGTCTTCCCTATATACAGTATCTATATATAGTATATGTATGTATATATATAGTATATATTTATATATATATATATATATATATATATATATATATATATATATATATATATATATATATATATATATATATATATATATATATATATATATAATAACTTCTACTAGAGTATGTAGATTGGTGTAAATCATCTAATCTAAATTAAAAACGATGTGAAACTACAGTGTTCCAGTATCCTCATGTTCTTCATAGTGGTATTTCAATGAGACTTTAAGACATTAAGGTGCTGGTACTGAATCACCCTTGGAATTTGATATCCGATATTTATTGTGTAAGCATCAATTTTTTATATATATATATATATATATATATATATATATATATATATATATATATATATATATATATATATATATATATATATATATATATATATATATATATATATATATATATATATTATATATTATTTATTTATATGTGTATAAATATGCTTAAATATTGTTATATAATCGTATATATATATATATATATATATATATATATATATATATATATATATATATATATATATATATATATATATATATATATATATATATATATACATAAAGATATATATATATATACCGGTATATAAGGTATATATATATATATATATATATATATATATATATATATATAGGGAGAAAAAGAATAAATTGTATTTAGGTTTTATATATTTGTAACAGGCGTGTGATAGAGTTAATAGGAAGGTTTATGGCAGTGATATATGGTGTTGGTAGGCTTCTGAATGGAGCCTCAAGTATGTATGACGATAGTGGGGTGTGTAAGAATAAATGTGTCAATGGTGATTGGTTTAGGATTAACAGCGGAGTAAGACAGGGTTGTGTTATGTCTCCTTGGTTATTCAATTTGTATATGGATGGGGTTATGAAAGAATTCGAGGTGGGGATGGCAGGAAATGGTGTTAGAATGGTATGGAGAATGGAAATGAGGAGAGGGTCCCTCTCTATTATATGCGGATGATTTGGTTCTGTATAGACCTGAAGAGAGTTTAAGAGGATTGGTAGAGAGATTTGGCAGGGTGTGTAAAGAGGGGTTTGAAAAACGTATACAAGGATAAGGTTATGGTTGTGAGTGAGGACACTCCTCAGTGTGAAGTTGTTAGATGGTGAGCAGCTGGAACAAGTGTCTGAGTTTAAATATTTAGGGTATATGTTGATGAGAAGGGAACGGATGATGCAGAGTGTAGTAGGAAAGCTGTGAATGGTAGGAAGGTGGCTGGTGCAATTAAATCGTTGGTGAATGTAAAGGGACTAAGTCTTGAATGTGCTAGGGTCTTACATGAGGGTATGTTGTTACCTGTGTTATTGTATAGTAGTGAGACTATGGTCTGGAATAAGAAGTGTAGATCTAAAGTTCAATGTGTTCAGATGGACAATCTTAGGGGTGTGCTAGGTGTGAGAAGAATTGATAAAATGAGGAATGAACGTATTAGAGAGTGGTGTGGTGTGAAGAAAGGGGTAAATGAGAGAATAAATGAAAGTATGTTGAGATGGTTTGGTCATGTGGAAAGGATGAATGATAGTCGGTTGGTTAAGCGGATGTATAGTGGCGAGTGTGTTGGGAACCGACCGGCTGGGAGACCGAAGAAAAAGTGGATTGAGTCAGTAAACGAATGTTTGAAGGAGAGAAATGTGAGTTTGGTAGAGGCGAGAAGAAAGGTGTATAACAGGAGTGAATGGCGGGGGTTTGGTTGTGGGCCAAGGGATGAACCCTTACATTGACGATCTACCATAGTGAGGGTCCATCGCTGTCCCATGAAGCTTTAGGGTGGATTTTCTGACTGCGATGAGTTCTCACTAATTAATGGTACTGAGGGGGCGGGAAAGGGCTTTCTTTTTCGACTTGTGTCATGTTCCTCCTACTGCTTTTCTTTTTCCGATACCGTTATATTAATCTTACCCCATTCTGGGAAAAATAGAAGGTGTGATGTTATTGTTGTAAAATATATATATATATATATATATAGTATATATATATATATATATATATATATATATATATATATATATATATATATATATATATATATATATATATATATATATATATATATATATATATATATATATATATATATATATATATATATATATATATATATATATATATATATTATATATATATATATATATATATATATTTATATATATAGATATATATATATATATATATATATATATATATATATATATATATATATATATATATATATATATATATATATATATATATATATGATTGTGTATCATTGATTTATTACTATGATATTTTTCTTATATGGTCTTATATTTAATTTTAGTGATGAAGATGTTGCAGTTCAGCCGATTGAAAGTCTTCCAGGAATATCTAGATATGGAGTCAACTCTTGTTGTTGAAGCACTTTTGCCTTTGGTGACTTGGGTCCATCAGTAAGTGGATTACAGTATTTTGGTAGAGTTTAGATTCATCCTGTAGAAGGAACTTAATATGATACTTTATTCCTGATTAGATTCTACTTTTTGGGGTTCCAACAAAAATGAAGAAGGATGATAGAGGTTCTTCTGCTGATTCTAAAGATAATCCTGTTATGTTAGCCATACCAAAAATTAAGAAAGCCACAAACCTTACTGCTTTGTGGATGTAAAGTTTTTTATTCTAAATGTAAAGGAAAAATAGGATTGTGATAATTTTTTAATATCAAACCCCATATTCTTATTTCTATGTGGTAAAATCGTATTTTTTTATTTTTTTATTATTACAATGTGATAATTTGTATTAACATTATTTATATTTAAATTTTTAAGATTGAGTTAACATGACATGCTGTTAATTGCTAACTTTTGAGTTACATTATTTGTGTTATATTCTATGCTTAACTTAAACATACTAAATACTGCTTTGCTGGCTGTAGTGTTAAAATTTTTTTTTTTTTTTTTTTTACGCAGTTGGATTTGCAGACTTGGTTGGGTAAATATTTTTGATAAGGATACCTTTAAATTTTAGTTGCATGTTCTAAGGCCTGAGTTGGGTTAGTCCTTTACAGGCCTGTGTGGCTTCTCTCTTCATCTGATTTTTTTTATATTATGTAAAATTATTTCTCTTATTGTGATGGCTCCTCTTTACAGCATTTTTTTGTGCATTGGGATTATGTTCCACTTCAAACATTTCTACTAAAAATAACTTTTTCACTTTATGGCTTGTCACTTTCTTCACTTGGATACTTTGAGATAGAAGTACTTCCAATTTTCTTTTGTGTGCATTCAAAGGGGTTGGACATCAGTATAGGCAATTTAATTAGTAGGTCTATAAACGTTAAGTAAGATTAGTTATATTTATGTATCTTAATCTTTTGTTGATATTTTGAAATACTTCAAAGTCCTCACAAGTAAAATACTTGTAAGTTAATTTTATTTGTGTTTGCTTAATTATATCAAATTGTATTTTTTTTTTCTATAAAATGGCCATGAAAAGTTTTAAAAGCTGTAGAATTATTTTTATTTTAGATCTGTTTATGTGCTTACACTAGTCACGGGACATTGTGGCATTTTTAGAAGAAAATTGGCTTCATAAATAATGAAAAGTGTTGCAGATTGGCAGAAATGTCACTTGCATTTGCAAAAGCAGGTATGATGTTTAAAATTTTATATCTAGTTTTTCTTTCTTTCCTTCCTTCCTTTCTTTCTTTTCTTTCTTTCTTTCTATCTTTATCTTCTCTTTGTAACCCCAAATTGGAGATGAGGTACGCAACATACACCGGAAACGAAATAGTTAAATAGAAAAACATGATGTGTCAAATATAAAGCAGATATCCTCCTTATACCCTTAATGCGAGCCAGTCACAGCCAAAAATGCACTCTAGAACTTCACAACATTGCAACAGACCCCCACTGTGGTCTTCTTCTCACTTCTGCTAAATTTACATTCCTTTCCTTCAGACACACTTTTACTGACTCAATCCACTTTTTCTTAGATCTTTCAGCCAGTCGATTCCCAACACACTCACCTCTATGCATCCGCTTAACCAACCGACTATCCATCCATCCTTTCCGTATGACTAAACCATCTTTATACATTTTCATTTATTTTCTCATTCACGCTTTTCCTTACACCACACAACTCCCTACACGTTCACTCCTCATTTTATCAATTCTTCTCAACCCAAACATGCTCCTAAGATTATCCATCTGAACATTACTGCACCATAGGTCTATACTTCTTATGTACACCGTAGTTTCACTACTTTACATTAACACCAGTAACAACATACCCTCATGCAGAATTCTAGCGCATTCAAGACTTAGTAAACTTCCATTCACCAAAGATTTAATTGCATCAGCCACCCTTCTACCACTCATAATTTTCGTACTACACTGCACCATCCGTTCATCCATCCCCATTTCATCCAACATTTAGCCTAAATATTTAAACTTAGATGCTTGTTCCAGTTGCTAACCATCCAACATGATTTCACACTACAGACTCTCCTCACCCACCACCATCTACATCTACATCTTATCTACATTTATTTTCAAGTCGCTCTTTTTACAAATCCTTCTAAACCACTCTACCAATCCTCTCAAACTTTCTTCGGATTTGCCTGTGAGGATGTATTGTATTAAATCAGTAAGTAGTTTGGTGTTGGAGTGTTTTTGCCTGAATCCATGTTGTGCATCTGAAAGATAGAGATTTAGTTCAGGATTAACCTTTCAAGAAATTTAGAAAATGTAGAGTATTGAAATTGGTCTAAATGAAGCTGGGTTATTAAATGCTTTGCTAAGTTGGTTTTAGTATGGAGATTATACGAGCATGTTTCCAGAAAGGTTGGTTTGCCAGACTATTGAATATTTGAGTTAGTACTGCTATATGGTGTTCAATACTTCTGGCGGAAGAGAATGGAGAGCTTAACAGGTTTGTTTAACTTTTTAGATTTTAATTATTAATCTTTATTGATAGGTGTTGCAGGTTTATATGACTTTATTTTTAAAGTAGTGCGACATAATAAGGTCTTTATTGATTTTTGGGCTAAAAGATTTTATTGTTTGCACAGATGGCTTCGTAGGTTGGTCGGGCTGTGTTTGCAGAATGTTTGGATTTTTATTGTTTTGGTATATTTTTGTTGTGATTTGTTTTTATAGCCTAGTGTTTGAGGTGTACTATTGCCTAGTTTTTATTCTTGTTCAAGCTAAATAAATTGAATTGTGGGAATTGACAGTTTGAAAGTATTGTTTACGTTTTCGATTAGGTCGACGAGATTCTCGCTTCGCAGCTGATTTAAAAACTCAATCATGTTTGGGGTGGTGCAGGGTCCTTTGTATTGCCTGTAGAGTTTTTTCTTCTGGTTGGCTTGTGCACACTCTTGGAACCACCAGTGGGTTGCCGAGCGACTAAGTGCGGAAGATAGGCCGATCACCAGCTTCTGCTGATAGCGATGATAACTTGCTGGAAATTAAGGTATCATCAATGGTTGGAAACACTATTGAAGGGGAAAGTGGAATAGCTGTGGCTGTGAAGGTGCCCACTCGCTCAGTTACTGCATAGCTGCCGTTGTTTTTAACATTGGGCTTGGAGTACCAGGATCAACTGGATTATTGGGGAATGGTCTCTGCCGTATGAATAATCAAAGCAGTACCAGGTAAAGCGATCCATAAGGGAATAGGAACCAAAGGAAATATCAATAGGAAAAATAGTGTGTATCTAAACATATCTAATATGTTGGGAGTACTTTGTTGGAACGCAGGGAAAGGGTGTTAGAGAGATCAACAAGGATCATAAGGCATGAGGCGAGGTGATAGGTTCGCCCCATAAAGGGTAAAATTTCTGTATAACAAAGAGTGAGGAGCTTTGGCAAAAAGATCAGCTAAAGTCGACCTTAGTAAATTCACTACTTGAAGCCAAGTAGATGAGAGGAGCGTAGGTCGGTGGACAGATTAATTCGTGCTACTGCATGAATTCTAGTTTGAAGAGGGACTGGAGAATATGGGGGGACATATTTATGAATGATTTATGCATCTCCAGAGTTAAACTTTAATCTTTATAAACTTTGATGAAGTGTATGGGATAAACCTTTTAAATTCTCTAGTTGTTCTTCATAAGACGAGAAGGACAGTAAGTCTGTCAGTTAGTCAAAAAGTTATAAAATACGTTTGGGTTAAGTCAGTCCTTTATTTAAAAATAACACATGACATCAAATTTGTCCTTGAATATATACAGAAAATTAAAAATGAGTCGAAAACTTAAATGGTGAAATAATCTTCCTTTATCTTAAAATATAATAATCATACAATGTGATTTCATTTCTGTGACATAGAAAAAATAAAAAAATTAGTAAAACTTATCTCTAAAAGGTGAACTATACTGATCAGATATAAAATGACCCCTGGCAAGAATGGTTCCACTCCTCACATACCTGTATCTGTAACAAGTATATTATAATTTAACTTTTGCTTTTTCACCCCTTAATTACATCCCAACCCTTTCCTCAATTCCAACAGATATTTTCTGTTATTTTTCTTAGTTAATCCATCTGCTAATTGTATTCTTGAATTCACCCACTCAACTGATTGAACCACACCATTTTCCATTTTCTCTTTTAAATTCGCTAATTCTATCTAATGTCCTTCTTAACTTATACCTTAGAGTTGATACTGTCCTTTAGAACTTGCAGTCAGTCATTTGCTCCTATGTTTAAGTTATTTTTATTTGCTGTTAAATTCTTCCCACAGATATTTAATATATTCCCCACTCTACAAACTGTTACCATGCTCAAGGTTTCGGCTAGCAAAGTAGAACTAACCACCCTTTAGCTACTTTCGATTTCCATAATAAAGGACAAGTATTGCCCACCGTGTCTTTTACTCTTATACAATATCCTATCTGGGTTCTACCTCCACTTATGTTGCTAAATGAAGCATCTGAATATACCTCCAAATGACGCATTCTTCCTTTCTTAAGCTTAGGTATTCTCTTTTGAACTTCTTCTCTTTTTGCCTTTTCGGCAACCCTTATTAAGTCATTATAGTTTTCTACTGTGGCCTCCTTCATATTCCTCCCTAGAAAACTAACATCAAAACTGAAATTTGGACGAGTATTATAAGTTATTAATTTTTCTAACAGAGATCTATACAAAGTTATCTCTTCTTCATTCAACTTTTCCCTTTTTCCTTGTTTAAATTCCTTATTACTAACATCTCTAACATATTATTCTGACTTAATACAATTACACCATTCTTCACATTACTTAATTACAGCTCTTAAAAACTATACTTTCTTCCCTTCAACTTTTAATTCTTTCTTAACTTCAGATATATTCTATCTCAAGCTCTTTATTACCTCCTTAAATGAATATCCCATGGATTATTATTATAAACTTCACCATTCTTTCCCCATTTTAAAATATGGTATTGTCTGTTTATATCTTTTACCGCCAACTTTCATCAACACTTCAACTAGACTCTCGTACCATTTTCTGGCTGCATCTTTCAGCCCCTACACTGTCTTTTTTAGTTTAACTTTAAAGTGTTGACCTCATAAGGAGGTTTAATCAATACTTCTCTCTCCATCACTTTTCCTTGCAAATATGCTGTTTTCACATCAAGGGTCTTTACCTGCCATTCGTTCATATTTATTATGGATAGTATTATCTTCAATCTTCTATTGAAAAAGTCGGAGCTTCACAGTCTTCTGTTTCAAAATACTCTTTCTCCATAAAACCTTTCACAGCTAATCTTTGCTTTCCATGTCTTCCACCTTCTTTATAAACTCACTTATCATCTAGTGATAGAACAGATACCTCCGTTATAAATCTACTATTCAAATACATTGTTTCTACCCAACTATCAATCTCTTTCTCCTTGGCTTCTTTTTTTAATTTTTTTCCATTGATCAGATTCGTACTGTTAAGTACACCATTTCTCTTCTCAATAAAAGTGATTCTTCTTGATTAACTCTTCTTCGCCATATTCTCTTAAGATACCCCTTAAAACTCTCTTCAGAGAGTCAAATCTTTGGCATGTATTACCATCATATTTACCTCCTCTTTTTCCTCCAAACTATCACTTTCACTCTTCTCCACCATTCTTCATTATCGTGTCTTATTTTATATTTTTTCTTTTCTGTTCTTAGGATCAAGTCCTTCATCTTCGTTAATCTCCTCATTTTCTTCAATACCAAAACCTGTTACTTCTTCTTTGCTTCTTCTTCTTCTTCTTCTTCTTCTTCTTCTTCCTTTTCTTCTTCTTTATTTGCTTCTTCTTCTTCTTCTTCTTCTTCTTCTTCTTTAATTCATTATTCAACTTATTAATACCTCTTATTCAAACCTTTCTTCTTAACTAACTTCTTCTTCTTCTTCTTCTTCTTCTTATACTTCTTTTCTTCTTCTTCTTCTTCTTCTTCTTCTTCTTCTTCTTCTTCTTCTTCTTCTTCTTCTTTTTCTTTTTCATATTTTTCATCTCCTTCTTCTATTTCTTCTTCTTTTTCTTTACTGATTTTCCTTCCTCTTTTTCTTTTTTTTCTTTTCTTTTTCTTTTTCTTTTTCTTTTTCTTTTTCTTTTTCTTTTTCTTTTTTTTTTTTTTTTTTTTTTTTTTTTTTTTCTTTTTTTTTTCTTTTTTTTCTTCTTCTTCTACTTCTTCTTCTTATAATAAATTTAACAACACCATAGCTTTATTATTATTTGTAATTTACCAAATAATCGTCTATCATAAAATCTCCATTTAACTCTGTATTTTTAGTTATAGCTAACGTATCTTATTAACTTCTCTGATCAACGCTCCATGCTTTACCATATTTTCCCATCTCTCCTGATTATCCTTCCCGGTCCTCTCCATTTCTCTTCTCCTTTTTTCTTGTAATAAACTTTGTCTCCCACTTGTGCTTCTTCAATCCTATGTAATCTAATTTTCCCTTTTAAAGCTCTCCTTATCCGATCTCTACATTCTTTCCCTTGCACACTATCTTTAACTACAGTTTGTATTTGCATTAGTTCCTTCAATTTTTCTCCTTCTACTTCTTCTTCCAGTTCCGTTGGACTAAACTGTTCCATATCTTGTTTTCCTCTGTAGTAAATCCCACCGCTCATTATCCTATCATTCTTTGCACTCACCATCCGCATTAGGATCCAATCTCTTCCTTTAACCTTCTTAATTTTCTGTTTCTTCATGAAACACCAGCTGTCTTTTTCACTCTTTCCGTTGCTCCAAGGATTCTCACTCTCGCTGTACATAATATTTCTATACCCCATTTTTCTGTAAATTCAATTATTGTTTGCGGAATATCTTACCATCAGTTATTATCTTTTGTGGGGCTCCAAAGCAACTAATCTATTTCGATAATCCCCTGAACGTATGTCAATATTTGGATACTACCCCTCCCCATATCATGTGTTAATTTTATCACCTCATCGATATTTTCCTTTGAGATTAATATTCTGGCATAATTCAGGGAGACATCCACATATAGCTGAATTTCTTCCTTTTGATACCAAAACTTTTGCTTTTTAATATTAAGAGAGCTTTTGGTTTTATCTAATAACAATGTTTGTATGTACTCATCATTTTGTTGATTTATCATTATACTTTTATAATCTATTTCCTTTTTAAATCGCTTTACCAGTTCTAACTGCGCTTTAGTGACTAAATTAACCCACTTTCTTCATATTATTCCCTTCCCTTAATTTTATTCTTACATGGCCTTTGTTATCTATATTTATAGGTATTTTTTTGTTTACTAAATAGTTACATTCTAAACATTTATTTACAAAATCTATCCTAGCACCTAGCTTACCTAAAACTGTAGTACTTATATTAACCACGGAATATTACCTTCTACTAGCTTTAAGTTTCAGCTTACATTACTATTCCTGGAACTATGTTAAAAGTTTAATACGTTAACATTTCTTCCCTAAAAAACAATTGTTTCTCTTTTTCTTTCAAACTCCTCATATCTTCTAAACTCTCCTGTGAAACAGACCCAGAAGGATACTCTAGTCACAATTCTCCTCGACACTATTCTTACATCCTGTATCAACAATCTTTACTTATTATCACAGTGTCCTCTTCTTTCATTTTCTTTATCCCAATCCTTCCTCTCTTTTGTTAGCACTTTTATTAGTTGTAGATAATGTTTCTATTTTGTTTATCTGCATTCTTTGTCTAATCAACACAGTTCTATAGTTAGACCTTTCACCATCCCACTACATTCTTATCGTTTTCTATATTCTGGACAAAACTTTTGAACATGTCCTTCTTTCTTGCAATTATAACAGTGATTTTTCTTTCTGTATTTTTATTTCTATCTCACAATACCATGTCCTTATTTTGGCTCTGGTAACTCTTTCCCATAATACCTATTAATAGGCTAGTTATTTATTATACGATATGTCGCCTTCCATTGCTCCTAACATTATTTTCTCTCATTTTCTGATAACTTGCTTCTTCCAAACAACAAACCTCCTTTATGTTCATCTCCTAGATCTGACATGCCAGCTGCTATTTTTATCTCTTAGAGCCACTTCAAACCTTACAAAGTCTTGCCTTAATTTTCTTAATTAATACCTCTTTCTGTTCTGAAGAAGCGTTACTTCATCCATCTTTTACTTTATACTACTATTTCTTTTCTGGTACTTTCCTATTTCATCTTATCTCCCTATCTTTCACCAACTTCAGCTTTGTCTCTCATTGAATATCTCTAGCTTCTCAAGGTTCTCACATATATAAACTGATCGTTAGCCCTGGATATTTTTCTATATTTTTGTTCTCCAGTCAATCTCTTTTCTTTCCACTCTAAAAACTTCTCTTTCTTTCCATAAAAAACAAGGACACTTCACTGCTTTTGTTTCTATATTTAACTTTCATCATCAACCATGTCTGTAGATTCTCAATGAGTGGGGAGTAGTTACATATCATAACTTCAATCACTATAAAATATACAATCTGATAATTAACGGTGTATAATTACCTTTTCAGTTCTCTCTAGTTGTTCTTCATAAGACGAGAAGGACAGTAATAAACAGTTAAATTAAAAGTTATAAAAATACGTTTGGGATTAAGTCGAGTCCTTTATTTAAAATAACACATGACATCAATTGTCCTTGAATATATACAGAAAATTAAAAATGAGTCGAAAAACTTCCTTTCTTAAATATAATAATAATACAACATGATATATTGATATTTAAATGCAAAAATTAATTCATTGATTAGTTTCTGTTTCTGTGTGTATAGAAAAATAAAAAAATTAGTAAACTTATCTCTAAAAGGTGAACTATACTGATCAGATGTGTAGACTGGCCCCTGGCAAAGAATGGTTCCACTCATCATTTTATATGCAGCAACAATGATTAATAGGAAGCTCCCTATGGCTGATTGGTAGAAGCTTCTACAGATGAGTCAAAGAAGTATGTATGACGATAATTGAAGCGTGTGTAAGAATAAATGGAGTCAAGAATGATTGGTTTAATATTAATGTACGGAGTGAAACTAGGATCTGTATTGTCTCTTGGTTATTCAATTTGTATATGGATCAGGTTATGAATGAATTAGGGGGTGGGGATTGACGGGGATGAATGTCGGTAATGACTGAGAAATGGAGATTTCTTTATGTATATTTAGATAATTTGGTTTGTGTGGCGAATCTGAAGGGTTTGAGAATTGGTAGAGATTTGGCAGGTTGTGTAAAGGAGGGGTTTTTGAAAGAGAAATATTAAAGAAACGTAAGATAAAAATGTCAGGAACCTTCAGTTAATGGAAATAAGGACAGTCCTGTGGCAGAAGTTATGTTAGATGGTCAGCAGCTGGGTAAGAATGTAATTTAAAATACATAGGATATATATTTGGATAGTAATGAACGGATAGTGGAGAAGTCTTGTTGCAGGAAAGTTGTGTGAATCATATCAGGGAAGGTAGCTGAAAGTTGATCAAATCGTTAAAAAGTGGATCTTCAAAGGACTTAAATCTTGAGTGCTCTAGGAGGTCTGAGGGTATGTTGTAGAGTAGTATAGGAGTGAGACTATGGTCTAGAACAAGTATAGATCTAAAGTACTGTGTGTTCAGATGGATAATCTTAGGTGTGTGTTAGGTGTGGGAAGAATTGATATAATGAGAATGAACGCATTAACGGGGATTGTGGTGTGAAGAAGGAATTAAATGAGATGGTTAAGTCATGTGGAAAGGATGGATGATAGTCGGTTGGTGAAATGGTTGTATAGTGTAGTGTGGTCCAGTGCTGGGAATCGACAGGCTGGAGAGGAGAAAAAGTGGATTGAATCAGTAAAGAATGCCTGGAGAGAAATGAGTTTGGCAAAGGCGAGAATAAGGTGCATAATAGGAGTAGATCGGGGTTTTGTGAAGGGGGCGTAGTTTGGCGGCCCCAGCAGATAGGGATGAACCTAAAACTGGTGTACTATGCCATAGTGAGGATTCCGTCGCAGGTGTCCCAGTAAGCCCCAAGGTGTTTTTTCCTAATTGCGACGTGTTCTCGCTTGGGATGGTACAAAAGGGGGCAGTAGGCTGAGACTTTCTTTCTACTTTCACGTCATATTCTTCTACTACTTTCCTATGTTTCCCCACGGTGCAGGTATTGACTCATCTTTATCTCAGTCTCATGGATAGAGTAACAGAATAAACTTATCTGGCCCTATTATTCTATTTTCTCAGTGTACAGCTCTTCAGGTTTTATGATTTTGGAATCACATTTTCACATTTTGCTTTGGTTTGATTAATTAAATGTTAGCAATTGCTGCTTGTTTAAGAACTATTCTCTACGGGTGTTCAGTAAAATAGGTTCTCCATTCGTATGGAATGGGATGGATCTTCAAGGTGAATATAATACAACTGAACTTTTTAATGCAAGTAGTTTGTGGTGCTGGACTTACAATCCTTATTAGTATTTGACATATTTTATCGTCAGTTTCAGTTATTCTTCATAATGGGTGTCATTAATGAGAGGTTATTTAACTTTGAAATACCAATATAATTTCACCCTGTTGTGTTGCAGGAAACACCTGGTAGAGAGCACCAAAGGATTGCCTTCTCTGAAACTATGATAAGTCACCCATTTTAACGACTGATCAAATAACTACCGTTAATCAATATCATTGAACTGGAAAGAAAATTAAAACGTTGTTGTTTTATTGCAATGTATGCAAAGAAAATTAATCCCACAAATACTTATTCTATTTTAAATTTTATTTTTAACATCTCCATTAAAGGTTTTAAACAGTAAAAGACTGGAAGGAATCCTACATTTTACATTAACATCCGCTTTCTCCCTATTTCACAACTGCCTACGCAGATACGAATCAAATGAACATAAAGCCTTAATTAAAAATAAATTTCTTAAATTCCACGTCATATTTTTCAGGTTGATAATAATTGATCTAGTTTTACGTGTATAAGAATATCATGCATTAATTTTAATAGCTTATATGTTTAGTGCATGTAGTTCTAGAGTTAAAATATGAATTAAAAAGAGGTTTGAAGTAATTTAAATTTGATTTTTTTTTTTTTTTTTTAATAAAATTTTATATTTTTTCTTTTGATAGGTGCGGATGTCATTGCTCCTTCTGATATGATGGATGGAAGAATAGGTGCAATTAAAGCAAAACTAAATGAAGGAAATTTAGGAAACAGAGTCTCTGTTCTTTCTTATGCTGTTAAGTTTGCTTCATCATTTTATGGTCCGTTCAGAGATGCTGCTAAATCAGCGCCGCAATTTGGTGATCGTAAATGTTATCAGTTACCACCTACTTCCTCAGGTTTAGCGGAAAGGGCGGCTGTAAGTCCTGATGATATATTGTTTTCTTTCGTTATTGCGTGAAATAAATTTAATTCCTCTCAGTAATTAGTCTTAAAATATATTAAGAATTTTTTCTTTCCCTTATAGAATATTTGGATATATTTATGCACTAATTAAAGGTCAGATTTAATTTACGTTTAATGTCATTGAAATTAATTTTACAGGAGCGGTTGCAGGAAACAGGCGTATGATGGGTGAATACATTTGAACTTATTTAGATATGGTTATGAAGAGTAAAGATAGGGCTCAACACATCCGTTGTTCTTTACCGGGTAAAATATATATATGTATATTATTTGAAATGCAGTATATATATGTTTTACTTAAAGTAAATTAATATCTGTAATTTGCGTTAGTTGTTCGATTATGAGGCGATATAACACCCCTCCTTGAATAGGGCTCTGCTTAGGTGGTGAATTGGTGAGCAACTGCTAAAAAAAGTATACTGTGGGTTTGAAAAGACTGTCAGTTAGCAAACTTTCTGAACTAAATTGATAATATAATTCGACATTCCTTTTATTTCGACGTTTTATGTCACACCATTTTACTAGATTTTGATAGTTTGAATGTATAATTTTTGGTGAACTTAAAACTAAAATAAAATTGCATATGGTAAAATTGAAATACATAAAAATGACCCTCTATGAACATGTGATGTAAACGATCTCTTGTTAATTATTGAATTTGCAACGTTATTATGCTTGTAAAATATCCGTGATAAAGTTAAAATAAAAGGGGGTTTTGTTCACATCTTGAGTGGATGTCCAGCAATGTAAATTTGCTGAAAAGAACTTATAGTAAGCTACTCGCTTGCCTAAAATACTACCATCATATCAGGAGAGACTAGTTTTTCCTTTTTATAAAATCTAGTTGAATACAATGCTTTTGATATAGTTTACAAGTAATGTTCTTAAATATTTTTAATTCAGTTTATAACTAAATGTGCTTAAATATGTTTCATTCAGTTTGTAACTGTGCTTAAATATTCTTAATTAACTTTATAATCCAATGTTCTTAAATATTTTTAATTCAGTTTATAACTAATATGCTTAAATATTCTTAATTTAGTTTATAATTCAATGTACTTAAATAGTTTTAATTCGGTTTATAACTCTAATGTGCTTAAATATTTTTAATTCAGTTTATAATCCAATGTACTTAAATATTTTTAATTCAGTTAATAACTCTGTGCTTGAATATTCTTAATTCAGTTTATAATCCAATGTACTTAAATATTTTTAATTCATTTTATAACATGTACTTAAATATTTTTAATTCAGTTTATAATCTAATATACTTAAATATTTTTAATTAGATCTAGCTTTATTTCATAGCAGTCACTTTATTATATCAAACCCTTCAGGTTTCTGGGGAGTATGCTATGCTTTATCACGCGAATGAAGCGAAGGCTATAAATTTACCGACTACCTTAATGGAAGTGTTGCAGGGAATGAGAAGAGCAGGTAAAAATTATTTATTTATTTATTATTATTATTATTATTATTTTTATTATTATTTTTATTATTATAGTAGATTCTGTTGAGATGTCTGGAGCTGTACGTCCTTGAAAAATTAATTGGCATGGATTTGATGAAGCAAATTGGATTAGTGTATGGAAAAGTGGAACAAAGTTGAGTCCATTGGAACATGCCAATTTGCATAAATGGGAGAATTAAGACAAAGTTAATAAATTCAGCTAAGGGAGGCTAAGCTACACATAGTCGGTATTCGCAGAACTTTTCAACGAACTTTTGAATCGAATAGTCAAACACCAAATGTGTGAATGGATAATTTTCTGGCGAATGTTTATTATTCGGGCTCGGTTTGGCATACAGGAAATATTTCCTAATGTCTGTCAAATGATGATTCGCGTTAAAAGGTTTACTGCAAAGTTCGGCGAATGCTGAATGTGTGTGGTGCATTAACCGTTGGTGGTGGTACAATGTTAATCGGATTGAAAAAGAGATTTGTTTATTTCGTAATTGTCCTTTGAGTAAAAGTTTAGTTTTATTTTACTATTAATGATGACAACAACAGTTTTGTGTTACATGTAATTGAGGTGGATTAATTAAAGTAGAAAGAGTGTTTTTTTTTTTTCATTTTTAAATATGAATATGTGAAGTATGCAATATATAATTCGATGCAGAAATGGAAAATATATTGAATACTGGGAAAAAGTTATTTGACTACAATTCTGTGAAAAATAAATTTTGTTATAGCGAAACATTTTTTTGGAGACCATTTTTAGTTAAAAAATGTCAAATAAGTTGACGATGATAATGCTGCAAATGTTATAATGATTCTGCATAAAATATTGTATATTTTCTTTCCTGAATAGCAATTTACTTAATACTTTTTAGTTTTTTCTTAATTTTTTTCTCTTAACCGAAAATTATTTTTTTCAATTTTAATACCTTCTGCATTATATAGATAATAATGATTTATGTGAAACCCATATCCACGCATTAAAATTTTCAAGTATTTCTTGATGTCTGACACTTAGTTAATTAATATAGGTCTATAATTTATTATTATATTGTTATGAATCGGTGAAATTGTGATAACGTTTTTTTTTTTTTTTTATACTTTTTTTTTTTTTTTTTTTTTTTTTTTTTTTAACTCTGCTTTCAAGGTGATGATCTGTATCTCCGCCGGAGTTAGCGCAAAGTTTAGAACACTCTGACGAACCAATGTTAACTAGTGATTCTTGAGCCGAGTAAGATGTAATTCCAATCTCCGGGCCCTAACCTAAATCCAAGGTTGAAAACTGGTTATTTATTTTTGTTTCACAGTAGAGATTTTTAATTTATATTTCATATTTCCTCCTCTATATTACTTCTTTATATTCCCCTCTTTCGTTACTCCACTCTATGAAGACTGAGTGAAACCTATATCACTCTCATCCGTCTCAATTCAAACGATGTGATCTCTCCAGAGTGGGTGGATACGAAGAATCATCGGATATATCCTATATCGTACGAGAGATACCTCCACGCTGACATCAGCATCATCTCATACGCTCTCGTATGACACTGTGAGTAAGTGACCGGATATAGACCGATTGCAACTTTTTATAGTTCCACAACCATCCTTGATTCTGCCGACTTTAATATTATAGTTGTGGATTTTTATTAGCCCTTCTATCCTTTTTCTACATGCATATTAGCGATCCCGACATCACTCACACTCCTCAAGATATTAATACTCGAAGAATGCACGAGCTCGCCACAAATGTCTTTTTCAAATTTTTAATCTTTGGTTGTTATAGCTTTCTCCAAACCGAGATAATACAAATAACTATCTGATCTCTCCTATGCTATCATCTAACTACCTCTCGTCTCTTGTACATCACCTCCTCTCCACACAGTGTGATGTCTCAGTCATACGGAAGTGACAAAGAAGCGCAGAGATGAGAGCGAGACACACGTACTCACAATTGTGGCATTAAAGACAGTTTTGTGGAGCGACTTCCAAAATACCTACACCACACTCACACACTCTACACGCGGTAGATATATACACACATCTTCTCTCAAGACTCGCACCGAGCCTGCTAATAATCAATTTCACGAATCCACAGCATACACTATAATATTAAATCGGCAGAAATCAAGATAGGTTGTGGAACTATAAAAATTTCAGCGACCCATTGCAAAAAATTTCCTTTCTACTAGTACTCACTCTGGAACTTAGGGCACCGGTGTTCAACATCCTTGTCGGTCGAGAAAAATCAAGTTCTCAAAAGCTGACAAAGATCAACAAAAGAATCGTATAAAACTGGTAATTTTTTTACTGATAAGTTACTATTAAATCCGCAAAATGTTCTATAAGAAATTGTCCACAAAGCAGGTCACGTCGTCCCCTACAAAAAAAAAAAAAAAAAAAAAAAAAAAAAAAAAAAAAAAAAAAAAAAAAAAAAAAAAAAAAAAAATTAACCTAGGTTAACCTAACCTAACCTAACTTTAAATTACCTTACCTTACCTTACCTTACTTCCTTACTTCGTCAAGTGTTCTAAACTTTTTGCGATAACTCCGCCGGAAGATAAAAAAAAAAAAAAAAAAAAAAAAAAAAAAAAAAAAAAAAAAAAAAAAAAAAAAAAAAAAAAAAAAAAAAAAAAAAAAAAAAAAAAAAAAAAAAAAACTATCGAAAATTTCACCGATTCATCAGACAATATAATAATAAATTATAGACCTATATTAATTAACTAAGTGTCAGACATCAAGAAATACTTGAAAATTTTAATGCGTGGATATGGGTTTCACATAAATCATTATTATCTATATAATGCAGAAGGTAAATTAAAATTGAAAAAAAATAAATTTTTTGTATAGAGAAAAAATTAAGAAAAAACTAAAAAGTATTTAAGTAAATTGCTATTCAGGAAGGAAAAAATAGACAATATATTATATGGAAAATTCATTTATATAAACATTTTGCAGCATTACTCATCGTTCAAAGCTTATTACATTTTTTAACTAAAAATCGTCTCCAAAAAATGTTTCCCATAAAACAATTTAATACTTAAATAATTGTAGTAAAACTTTCAAAATTATAAAACAATATTCTACCAACAATTTTTTTGACCTTATATGCACCAATGAACGTCTATTATATATATATATATAATATAATATATAATATATATTATATATTAATTTTTAATTTAATAATATAATATAGTTACTATCTTAACTACTTTAGTATTATATTATATATATTATATATATATATATATAGTATATATAAATTTATATATAGTAATATATATCATATGATATATATATTTATATATATAATATATTACATAGTATATATATATATAATCTCTCTTCTTTT
>JABUQX010016807.1:5000-12500 GCA_015478945.1 Trachelipus rathkii | reverse complement strand
AAAAGGGGGAAAAGAAAAAAAAAAGACTTTCGCTCGGTATACCAAGTAAAGTGGGAGGAGCTTATACCTTAATCTCCAAACAGAGGTCTGACGTCATTCATGGGACGTGCAGGCCTAAAGATCAAGGCATTTACACCAGAGTGTTGAAGAATTTTGTTCGTAAAGTAGGACAAATTCTACGGAACATTCTGACCAACTTTGATTTTTTTTTAGAGATTTTGGTAAAAAAATTAATTTTTAGGAGAAAAGAAAGGTAATTATTACCTTCTCTGTATTATGAAAATAAATAATAAAATATTAATATAAGTAAGGCTGAGTGTTCTTGCTTGATCTGGGTTCACCACATATACTGACTGAAAAGTGAACAGTACTATAAAATAATGGCTTTAAAATCTATATTGTAATTATGAAGCTAGAACTCATTTTGGAGGCAAGAGCAATTATAAGAAAACTTGTACGCAATAGCCTATAAGATTGCTATGTGTTTTTATGTAAGGTAAAATTGCGTGCAAAATATAACATCTTACATAAATGCTTTTAGTTTGTTATTTTATTTAAAATCAAACTGAGCAATGATAGCCTGGCTTTTCTACCGGTTGGCATTTTCCAAAGTGCGAGTCGGAGAAACAGTCGAATGTTCAGCCAACGGCATCAGTGCTGGTAAGACGTGTTAAGTTCCTTGCCCTTACAAGATCCTTATTTTAAATTAAATTATATTGCCTAATAAGGTGAGAGTTCATAATTAATGTCCCTATAAAAGATCTCTTGTAAAGTTTCTTATTTAAGAAACAGAAATGATCATAAGTGATATAAATAAAATATAATATAAAGAATGGTGATCAAGATTCCAGTAGAGATCATGGATCAATGCGCATCCCACTCTGAAAACTGTTCTAACAATTATATAATTGATGGAAATCGAAAATCAAATAAAAAAGAATTATTTGTTTTGTTTATATAAACATGCCATTGATTTGTATAATAAAAAAATTATATTATATTCTGTTTTCAGAACAAGAAAGGGGATGTTAAATAAAGAAATGAAAATACTATCACCTTTAATATACCTTCTTATTAATAGTTGTACCTGAGGTGATTAATTTAATTATCTACTAATAATTAAAGACAACATCGCTCGTACATATTTTGTAATCCCCAGTTGTGACTCGACCCCTAAAACCTTATGATTAGGGGCCCAATTAAAGAAATTAATAAACGCTGTGATAATTGAAAAAGATAAATAAATACCTATACAAGTGAATTTTTTTAAATTGTGGTTTAAAATAAAGCCTTGAAATAGATACGACCTAACTATCAGTGTAAGTGTATGACGTGAAGAAACAGTTTATAAAAAGCCGTCATCCTATTGAAACACAAAGAGTCCTTTCAAAACTAATATCACCGCGCAATTAAAAAAAATCCTGCTCGATTTGAGGATTTTCTTTATGGCGGAGGGAGGAAAAATGGGGAAGATCATCTAGCTATCCCCCAAAATACTCTAAGAATAAACATCAGGTTCAAAAGTGCCCAAAATTTTTAAGACTCACCATCCGAATAGTTTGGGCTGTTCCCCAAAGCGGGAGGTGAGAGCGTAAATTTGGATTTCTTAATGAGATGCCTAAGAAATATACTCCCCCATGCTTAGGACTTTTCCATCAAATAAGATATTAAAAGTAGTGCTTATTTGAGGTTTGCCGATAATATTATTAAAAGTGCGCTTAAGTTTTTAATTATTCTTAATTAAAAGTGATTAATATATTGGAACTCTGCTGCATACTAATATTATAAATGATAAAAAATTGGATAGATTTATTTTTTTGAGGTATAATAGTTATAAGAATCGCTTGTAAAGTGGAAATATACTTTCCCTGTATATATTAACAGTAAGAGAAAATTTATTTGTGACGAGAAGAATCAAAGTGTCCCATCTGATTCCTACTTTTTTCCTCTAAATCGAGGGACAAGAGGTTAAAATGTGTAACATGAAAAAATGTTTTGCTAAACGGGAATCGCAAGATTTTCCGTTAGCGAGGTAATAAAATGCTTTTTTATTTTTTTTTTATTTTTTATTTTTTTTGAAGGGAAATTGTAATAGATTTAAGAGTGACAAAAATTTATATTTTAAGACAATTATTTGTAAAGTCTTTATGACCGAAGAAATTTGCATGCGTGGAAATTCTTTTGTTAAAACTTGTTGTATTTTATGTATTAATTTTGAAAATTAGATTATGAAGGTTTCTCTGACTAAAGATGTAAAGAAATTAAGATAATTGTTCGGATGATAAATTTTTTGGTATATGATTTTTTTTTTTTATATGTCGGTAAAGGAATCTTTTTTTTTATTCTGTTGTGATACTTTAAAATGCATCGAGCGTTTTTAAAAGAACTTTAAATTATCGGAAAAGGGGGAAAAAGAAAAAAAAAAGACTTTCGCTCGGTATACCAAGTAAAGTGGGAGGAGCTTATACCTTAATCTCCAAACAGAGGTCTGACGTTATTCATGGGACGTGCAGGCCTAAAGATCAAGGCATTTACACCAGAGTGTTGAAGAATTTTGTTCGTAAAGTAGGACAAATTCTACGGAACATTCTGACCAACTTTGATTTTTTTTTAGAGATTTTGGTAAAAAAATTAATTTTTAGGAGAAAAGAAAAGGTAATTATTACCTTCTCTGTATTATGAAAATAAATAATAAAATATTAATATAAGTAAGGCTGAGTGTTCTTGCTTGATCTGGGTTCACCACATATACTGACTGAAAGTGAACAGTACTATAAAATAATGGCTTTAAAATCTATATTGTAATTATGAAGCTAGAACTCATTTTGGAGGCAAGAGCAATTATAAGAAAACTTGTACGCAATAACCTATAAGATTGTTATTTGTTTCTATGTAAGGTAAAGTTGCGTACGTAATATAACATCTTACATAAATGCTTTTAGTTTGTTATTTTATTTAAAATAAAACTGACCAATGATAGCCTGGCTTTTCTACCGGTTGGCATTTTCCAAAGTACGAGTCGGAGAAACAGTCGAGTGTTCAGCCAACGGCATCAGTGCTCGGAAGACGTGTTAAGTTCCTTGCCCTTACAAGATCCTTATTTTAAATTAAATTATATTGCCTAATAAGGTGAGAGTTCATAATTAATGTCCCTATAAAAGATTTCTTGTAAAGTTTCTTATTTAAGAAACAGAAATGATCATAAGTGATATAAATAAAATATAATATAAAGAATGGTGATCAAGATTCCAGTAGAGATCATGGATCAATGCGCATCCCACTCTGCAAACTGTTCTAACAATTATATAATTGATGGAAATCGAAAATCAAATAAAAAAGAATTATTTGTGTGTTGTTTATATAAACATGCCATTGATTTGTATAATAAAAAAATTATATTATATTCTATCAAAACAAGAAAGGGGATGTTAAATAAAGAAATGAAAATACTATCACCTTTAATATACATTCTTATTAATAGTTGTACCTGAGGTGATTAATTTAATTATCTGCTAATAATTAAAGACAACATCGCTCGTACATATTTTGTAATCCCCAGTTGTGACTCGACCCCTAAAACCTTATAATTAGGGGCCCAATTAAAGAAATTAATAAACGCTGTGATAATTGAAAAAGATAAATAAATACCTATACAAGTGAATTTTTTTAAATTGTGGTTTAAAATAAAGCCTTGAAATAGATACGACCTAACTATCAGTGTAAGTGTATGACGTGAAGAAACAGTTTATAAAAAGCCGTCATCCTATTGAAACACAAAGAGTCCTTTCAAAAACTAATGTCACCGCGCCTTTCAAAAAAAAGGAAAAAAAAGTTCCTATTTTCTACCTTATGGCGGAGGGAGGAAAGATGAGGAAGATCGTCCAGCTATCCCCCAAAATACCCTTGCCGCTAACTAAGAATAAACATAAAGTTCAAAGTTGCCCAAAATTTTTAAGACTCACCATCAGAATAGTTTTGCCTGTTCCCCAACGCGGGAGGTGAGATCGTAAATTTAGATTTCTTATTGAGAGGACTAAGAAATATACTCCCCCACGCTTAGAACTTTTTCATCAAGCAAGATATTAAAAGTAGTGCTTATTTAAGGTTTGCCGATAAATTGCGCTTAAGTTTTTAATTATTCTTAATTAAGAGTGATTAATATATTGGAACTCTGCTGCATACTAATATTATAAATGGTAAAAATTGGATAGATTTATTTTTTTGAGGTATAACAGTTATAAGAATCGCTTGTAAAGTGGAAATAAACTTTCCCTGAATATATTAAAAGTCAGAGAGAAAATTTATTTGCGACGAGAAGAATCAAAGCGCCCCATCTGACTCTTACTTTTTTCCCCAAATCGAGGGACAAGAGGTTAAAATGTGTAACATGAAAAAATGTTTGCAATACGGAAATCGCAAGATTTTCCGTTAGCGAGGTAATAAAATGCCTCTTTTATTTTATTTTTTTTTAAGTGAAAATGTAATAGATTTAAGATTGACAAAAATTTATATTTTAAGACAACTATTTGTAAGATTTTTATGACCGAATAAATTTGCATGCGTGGAAATTTTTTTGTTAAAACTTATTGCATTTTATGTATTAATTTTGAAAATTAGATAATTAGGCGTTCATGGTTTACTGGCGATATACTTTCCTATTTAATCAACTTATGATTTTCCGCTCTTAGGAACTACGGGGAGACTTGCGTGGTGGCGCTTGACATATCCAAAGGACCGAGTATTTAACGCTTCACTGCTCTCCAAACTCCCCCCCTTTCCTTCTCTTTGCTTACTTATGTCTAGCTTTCTTTCAAGTCGCTCTATATCGGCTGTGGTTGATGGAGCGACTTCTTCTTCTATTTCTTTCAATAGTGGTGTTCCTCAGGGTTCGGTTTTATCTTCTACATTATTCCTACTTTTCATTAATGATCTTCTCACCTGCACATCTAACTCTATCCACCTCATAGGCCGATGACTCTACCCTTCATTCTTCAATTCATTTAATTCTGCCCCTCTTTACTTCTAGAATTGCCTCCTCGTCTTAATCTTTCCTTCCATTCTCCCTGATCTGGATAGAATTCTCCCAGTGGGGTCAACCCACACCCTTGTGAAATTTAATTTTTAAAACCCAACTTCTACAAATCTCCCCTCTCTAAAACACCTTCTAACTTTCTTATCTCTTTCGATGGTTCTCTCGTCTCTCCTGTTGACAATATAAAATCCTTGGCCTCAACATAAACAAAAATGTCTTGAAACCTCACATCACAACGGTTACCAGGGCGGTCTCAAAGAAACCGGTTCTGTTAGACTGCGAGATTTTTTCCTCTTCAGTTACTCCAGCTATACAAGGGTCTCATCCGCCCTTGTATGGAGTACTGTTCTCATATCTGGGGGGCTTTGGTTTCACCCAGCTTTTGGACAGGGTCAAGTCAAAGGCCAAAAGGCTTATAACTGTTCTGTACTTTCCAGTTCACTTGACCCTCTATCTTTGCGGCGCGATCTTGGTGCTTTATCTCTTTTCTATAGGTACCGCAGCGGCAGGTGTTCGAGAAAACTTACCACTCGCGTATCACCACCTTTACGACGCCCTTGTAGCACAAGGGGTGCTGTGTCTGCGCACGAGTTTTGTTTAGATATTGGTAACTCCAGGCTAGCTCGCTGCGGTTCTTCCTTCTTTCCTGCCACCTCTGTTCTGTGGAACTCTCTTCCATCTTCTGTGTGTCCTGCTGAATTTAATCTCCCTCACTAAAAGCCTGCGTCTGTGCTCATTTGCGTAATTTGAGCTAGCGGATGAAATTTTGGCGTGCAATACCTTCTCCCTGAATAGGGCTCTGCCCGTAAGTGGTGGTGACAACTGTAAAAAAAATGTAAAGAAATTAAGATAATGGTTGATATGATAAATTTTTTGATATATGATTTTTTTATATTTTATATGTCGGTAAAGGAATCTTTTTTTTATTCTGTTGAGATACTTTAAAATGCAGCGAGCGTTTCTAAAAGACCTTTAAATTATCGAAAAAGGGGGAAAAGAAAAAAATACTTTCGCTCGGTATACCAAGTAAAGCAGGAGGAGCTTATACCCTAATCTCCAAACAGAGGTCTGACGTAATTCATGGGACGCGCAGGCCTAAAGATCGAGGCATTTACACCATAGTGTTGAATAATTTTGTTCGTAAAGTAGGATAAATTCTACGGAACATTGACTAACTTTGAATTTTTTTAGAGATTTTAGTAAAAAAATTAATTTTTAGGAGAAAAGAAAAGGTAATTATTACCTTCTCTGTATTATGAAAATAAATAATAAAATATTAATATAAGTAAGGCTGAGTGTTCTTGCTTGATCTGGGTTCACCACATATACTGACTGAACAGTACTATAAAATAATGGCTTTAAAATCTATATTGTAATTGTGAAGCTAGAACTCCTTTTGGAGGCAAGAGCAATTATAAGAAAACTTGTATGCAATAGCCTAGAATATTGTTTTGTGTTTTTATGTAAGGTAAAATTACGTACATAACACAGGCCTGCGTTTGAAAAATCTTTTTTTGCTGTCAAAGATTTTTTAATCGATTCTTATGTATTTCAATGCGCTGAATTCGAATCTACTATTGGTTTTTGTCAATCAGGTAAATTTTTTATACTATGTCCTGTTTTTTAAATAACAGTTTGCTATATACTGTAATTTGGTATATTTCAGGTTAAATATTTAATAAAACTGTGAAACAGAACACTTTTAATTATGAAATTGATGTAATTCCTGATAATAAATATGAATATTACAATTACAAATAAGAAATATAGCAATTTAAGCATTTTTTCTAAAGAAAAGATGATTTTATAGATTTTCTTTTGTATTCTTGTTTTGGTGAATCCTTTTTCAAGCACCAACAGTAGTCTGCTAGCATATTAATGTCCCATCTTCCCTGATATCTTTCTTCCATGCGCTTAATATCCTGACGGAACCTTTCCCCCTGTTCTTCACTGTAATCTCTACAATTTTCTGGGAAGTAGTCAAGATGGGATCTTAAAAAAGTGGAGTTTTATAGACATTCTCACTCCTAAGATTTCAAAGTTTTGTATTAAACTTTTTACAGTGGTTTCATAATCTGAACTTCTATGATTCCCAAGAAAATTAAGAGAAAGTGATTTAAAAGATTCCCATGCATTTCGCTCTGTCTCACTCATCACTTCAGCGAATCCAGCGTCCTTCATCAGCATCCTTATTTGAGGACCATCAAATATTGCAGCAGTTAATTTGGCACTACCAACCTGTGGAAATTTTCTTGCCAAAAAAAGAAATGCTTGACTGTCTTTCTTTAATGCCCTTATAAAACTTCTCATTAATCCCAATTTTATATGAAGTGGTGGAAGTAAAAATTTTTTACGGTTGACGATAGGTTTATATATGAGTATGACATTATGGGAACCAGGATCAAAGGACTGTCGAGATGGCCATTCTTGTCGGCTATAGTGCTGTTCATCGGCTCTGCTATCCCATA
>JABUQX010016806.1:0-44818 GCA_015478945.1 Trachelipus rathkii | reverse complement strand
CAAGAGTTCCAAAAAAGCGATTTATTAATAACAATTATACTTACAAGAACCCCACCAGAAACAAAACAATTATATATACTATTTCTATTTTAAGGTAAATACATAATTATAATATAATATAATAAACTTTATCAATAATATTACTATAATAATATACTATATATACTAATATATAATAGATATATACCCCATCCCCACATAAATATAGTAATCATATAATGTTACTGATTATATACATATAAGATTAGTAATAATCCTGGGGCATTATTAATATTCATATACTATAATAATATCAATATATAATATTATTATTATATTATAATATATTATTATATAATATATAATCCTATAATATTATATTTATATTACCTATACTATAGATTATGGTCCTTACTTTCAAAGAGAAAATTGGGCATTTATTTCAGGTGTAATAAAGAAGTTTAGGACGTTAAAATCCGTGATTCCTAATTGTGAAAGACAACTCGGGCGCAAACGTTAAAATTGTTATGTTTTATAATACCCTAAAGTGTAACTACTTACCACTATATATATACTATATACTATATATACTAATCTATATCTTGACATCGACTTAATATTATAACTAATAATAATATATACTATATAATATATTATATATATATATATACACTAAATACAATCTATACATATATATAATATTACACACCATAATTATAAATATAACTAATAAATTTTGCTTATATAGTATATATATATATAAATTATATATATATATATCTAACTAAATATAACAAATAATATACATAAATAAGAAACCTATAATATATATATATTAATATATATATATAATATATATATATATATATATATATATATATAATTTATATATATCAGAATATAACTTTATTGTGATCATATGATTCTTCATAATTGAGTCACATCAAATGAGTCTCTTACATCGACTCACACGCCCAGAAAGTCCTTAGTTACAAATCTGTGTTCTGTTAGATGTTCATATTTCACTTACATACCCATCATTATTATGTTACTTTTATTTTATATGAATATTTGTATTTTATTTGTGCGTTATTAGCATAAACTTTCCTATCCGTGTTACTTAATGATAGGTAAAGACTTAACTTATACTTTATCATTCCATTATTTGTGTTAGTGCCTCCCCAATTATATGTAACGAATATCGGCACATCTTGATCACATTTTGAAAGATAACTCAATTATAGTTCCTATAAATTGCGTACGTCTATATTCCATTTTTAATTGCTTGTTATGTTATCTACCTCCTATAATATATATATATATGATAATGTATATACCTATATATAATATATATTTATATATATATATCAATTTATATATATAATATAATATATATTTATTTATATATATATTCTATCTATATATCATAACCTAATATCAATCATCTCCAATACAATAACCTTAAAATATAATTAATCACTACTAATACCACAATTAGTTGTAGTATTGCAATTATATCATAAATTATAAAAGATTATAAAATTATATGAGAAACAACAAACAAACAAACAACCAAACATATAATTATACTAATATTATATATTATTTTACATCATATTATATTACATTATGTAAAAAGTAATTATATATTTTAAATTGAATTCTCATACTTAACTAGAACAATGATAATATCTCCTTTTAAATTTACGCCGGTGGACTTTAGATGAAAACTAAGATTTGTTAATATTAGTTGAAAAAGATTCTGCTGAAGAATTCTTAGCATTACTTAATAATTTAAGAGCAGATAATCAAGTAAGTATATTTAGTACTTCAATAATAATATATGCGAATTTTTATTTTAGAGTGAAAAAATTTTTTTTAGTAATCACACCCAAAGTCTTTTTTCATATAAATACATAGTATAAATAAGCAAATTATATATATATAATATAAGACGAGTTTATTTTTCCTGAAACGCTCGAATTACCTAAGAATATACAGTTTGCTTTAAGGTCAAAACTCTTCAGAATTTTATCGCTTCGTTTTTCCTTCCATTAATTATACGATTGTCTCGACAACTCCTTTTTCCCTTCACGTTCCGCCCACGATGATAACAATGACTGACTATCCAGCGTATCTAATTGTCAGTCCTTTCTCGACATGTTCTTATTTTATGCATTTTAAATATTTATATGCCATCATTCCGAATTAGATTCTTCGCCGGCCCCACCTCTCAATTGACTTTGAATTGTTGTTACAGTAAACCCAAAATCCCAATATACATGAAAAGTTTAGAAATTACCGTTTCATTTCCTAACTACTACATTTCAAATTCTCTTCTTAACAAAAAATGCCTAAAATTTAAATCCCCTTCAAAATCAAACTCAAATCTGATAGCCCGTCTTATTTTTTAAAATAAAATTACTATAAAAATTGTGTATAATAATTTAATATAGATATATATCCCCCTAGATACTCTTCGAGAATCTAGTCGTCTATTTCGTGTGTGTGAAGTAATCAGAAGCGCAACTCTTTACAGGACTACTCGAATTCAAAACTACTGGTGTCAGAAGCGACTTTCTCAACGACTAAATCGACTCTCCAATTCTAGATGTCCAGTAGCAGAAGAGATCCAATTTTCCAGTTGCGACTATCGAACTACCCCACTTATAATTGCGACAGTAATTTATTATTATCTTATTGGAATCAGAGATGGCGTGTTAAAAATCTTTCCCGTTATAATAAATATATAAATTATATAGCAATATCTAATAAATAAAAATATTTACTTCATAAATATATACCGTATATTATATACTATATAATATTATTTATATAATATTATATTTATATTATTATTATATTTATAATATATTATATATATTATATATATTATTATATAGTACATATAATAAGTATATATATATATACTACTATATATATTAATATAATATATTATATATAATATTATTTATATATTATATATTATAATAATTTAATATTATATATATTATATTATATAATATATACATATATATATATTAACTATGTATATTTTATATATGTATATATATATATATATATACTATATAATATATACTTATATATATAGAATATATATATATATATATATATATTCTCTCTTCGAAAGGAATAATGATAATAAATTATGCTGATATAATATAATATATAAAAGGTTATTTTATTTTTTATTATGTCTTATTCCTTTGCCCAATATCATGAGCCCAAAGCAGGAACATCCGGAGGAAAAGAATTGACTAAGAAACTCAACACAAAACGATTATTCAAAGTTTACTCAATATAAACTATAATAAATATTATACACCAATACATCAACCATAATCTATATTCGTAAACGCATATACTATCACTATATTAATACTATAATAACTACCAAATCAATAGCCTTATATAACGTGAACTCCACTATTAACAGTATATATAATATATTACCTCTAAATTACCCGCACAAAATCTCTTATTAATATATATAACTATTATAATATATATATAATATATATTATATATATATTATATATATAATATTATATATATATTAATATATTTTATTTATATATATACTATATATTAATATATATATATTTAATATATTATTATATATATTATACTATATACTATCTTATGATATATCTTATGATATTAATATTATTATTATATATATATTATATATTCTATATATCTATATAATATATAATATAATACTATATATATATTATTATATATTATACTATAATATTTATAAAACTATATATTATTATATATAAAGTACATTAATAATGAAATTACTATATAATAATATATATAATACCTATACATTACATAAATACTATCTCATATAATATATAATATATATACTTATCAGATAACTACCATAAAACATACCTACTATATATTACTTTTTACTTTATGGTTGTTAGTGACTTTGGAAAACTATATTTACAGCCCCGATGGATAACGTAATATGGAAGAAGTAATGATTCTCATTTCTTAGTAATGTAATGCCAAAAAGCCTTGAGAGAGTTATGACTAATTGTGAGGGATTGAGAATCAGTCGATTCCTGGTACCGAAATTTTACGCAAGGAAAAGTGGTGTTCAGAATATTATTAGATCCCGCACCTACCAGAGTCGGCTGGAGTCTACGTCTATTTAGTTAATGTTCATAATAAGAATATAGTAAACTGCATACATCAATTCTCCTTACTCTAATTATAGCCACAAAGAAATAGTGGCAAAGGACTGTACAGAATTGAGAGAAATTTTTTATGCAATGGAGAAAAAATTATCTGACAAATTAAAACAAGGACTTTAATATTTCTCTAAAGTATATAAATATACCTAACACTTTCAGCGAAGGTCATTATATATTTGATGCCAAAATTTATTTACTTCTCAAATTGAACAGTACATTTCGAAAACATCTATTGCTATATCCAGACCTTTTCAGCGACTACTACGACTCTTCGACATAGTCAGAAAACATACGATGTAAATTTCAGGCGGACATTCTGTGAATCCCCTAATTTATAATGTAAGTTCAAATATTGCAGAGGACCCAAGTAAGTAAGCCAAAGTGTTAATTCCAGAGCGAACGATAGGAACATGCACCAAAAATTGACCAGTATCGACCCTTATGTATGTTATCATCCACGATGGTTCTCAAGAGCCATGTTAGGGTTACACTGAGGATTTTTCGAATCCCGAGCGTTTAAAAAGGGTTCAGAAACCTGTCTCTGAGGAGGAGACAAAGAAATAATATGAACACCGTTCACAAGAGAAAGATTAAGAATAAAGTAATAGCAGGAGAATAACAATTTAATAAGAAAAGCGGAGGGATAGAAAAGAGCAAAAAGCGAAGCGGCAAAAATTCCATGAACTATATAATTCTTCTTCAACGACATATTCTTCCCGTACGGCATGCTTCGAAATAATTTAGTCACAATTTTCCGTTCTTTAATGCACCTAAGTCTTTATTTATATTCATCCCTCTATCCTACATATAAAAAATCCACGAATGCTCAAAAGAATCAATGACGCTACCCTATAATGTCCCGTACCCTCAATAACTCCATTAACTCTCTAAATAATGAACTTAATAGGCAAGAAGATAGTGCGTATGAGTGATATGCACGTAATAGACTTTCATGAAGGCAGGTCACTATTCCCCTGACCTAAATATCTTCAGAAGACTTCATTCATTCTATTAATCCCCATATGACGCTCGGATGTGGATTTTCTTCAGAAGTGGTCCCCTTTTCGAGAGTGTTGGATATCCTCCGACTCCGGTATCTGACGAAAATAATCTTTCAGGAGTCTTTCAGAAGGACTTCATTAATCCTACTACTCATTTTCCTACAGAAATTTCGGCTCTTTTGGTTGATGAAGATCTTTCTGTCTCTAATTCTTCTTATGTCCTTTTAACTTCTTCTCCTAGGAAGAAAGGAATGGTATATAGCCTACCCATATTACTAACTACTAATAATGCTTACATAAGTGCTTCTTCTAACGCTTTGGTAGACACAGGCGCTTCCAAAAGTTTGATCAAGAGATCTTTTTATGCTAAAATATACATGGCTTCTCGTATGGAGGAAGACCTTCCATAATTATACCCTGTGGACAATATTAAATTCTATCTCTGGCCAATCTTTAAAAATTTATGGTCTTACTGAACTATACATAATCTTAAATGGGATTTATTATCTTGCACGCTTTTATATTGTTGATAACTCTTCCTCATTCTCACAAAATGTATTATTAAGGACCGATGTAATAAAAGAGTTGCCTATTTTAATAAATGCTAAGCATGATGTAGTTCACATTTGTAATGATTCCGGAAGGAAAGTGCGTGACATACCGTTAGTCATCAGAACTATTAATTCTCGTTCGAAAGAATCGGATAAACAGAACACCTCCAATTATATTGAAGGCAGCCTTCCACATCATACACATCCTACACATAGATTAGGTTCACGTGGTAATTATTTGAGAAATATGCATAATCAAAATGATTTTAGAATTAAGGAAAATAATAATTTTAAGGAAAAAGGAAGTTCTTTGAAGGAACCCCCTCCTATGGGTGCCTTTTATCCTCCTGATCAAAGGATTATAGGGACTTATGGTTGGAGTTCATTTCAGAGACCTCCCCTTTTAGATAGGTTTTCTTATACAGAAACTTCAGTACTCTCTTCGAGGAGGGACAACAACAATCTACTTTCAAAGTAAGGACCCTTTCGGACCTACCCACTTCTCGGAAAATCAGGTGTCATCTCGAGGTGGCCCTATTATTAACACAGAGAATGATCTTTTCCTAGGGATCTCTCTCTGAAGTTTGTAGTGCATTCTAAGAAACACTAAGTACCTCAGACATTAGTTTAAGCATTTTTAAAAACCACAGGGAATTTCTGAAGAGGGCTCGCTGGTGCCAAGTTTAGGTCACCTTCCCGAGGGAGCTTAAGCATTCTCACTCGTTAACCATAACGGTTACCGCGATAAAAATTCGTGGTGATGACTAAAAGAGTCTTCCAGCAGAAATCTCAATATATAGTCCTCTCACGATGAGATTTGATAGGTACAGTGCCGAATAAAACGAGAGTTTAATTCAGAGAAGTTATTTTAGACAAGAAATTAATGGCACAACTGTAAGAACAACAGATCCAATGAAACGGGATTCATCAAGTCTACCGTGCTTCGAATAGTTTTATCTGGTTACACTACCTATCTGGAGTTCTCTCAGTATAAAAGGCTAGATCCAGAAAATGATAAAGCTAACGACTTTGTCAGCTCTTATTCAGTTTTCAATGCTTTGTTGTACCACATGCTTCTAATGGTTTCATAGAGGCATATTGGCCAATTTTCCCCCAGAAAGAATGCCAAAGGATCACAACTTAATTTGTGATCTGATATCGAAATATTTGAAATGACTGTCGAATGACCATATCTAAATCTAACACATTCTTCTTTAACTTAATTAATTAGTGGAAGAAAGTCCATTTTTCTGAAAATGTCATAAGTAAAGATTTTGATCAAACAAATTTTATTTCATATGATCCATTTAGACTTTACAAGCCTTCATGTGCCGTTCTGGTACCTAACATCAATCCTCGAGAAAAGAAATTTCATAAATGAACGCTTACCGTGGTCAACGGCCTAGAGAGGCGGAGTCGATGCAAAGGCTCGTTGGTTCGATTCTAGTTCGGATCCTAGTAGAAATTGACCTAGGAAAGTTCCTTCCTTGAATAGGGCAACATGCCGTGAAGGTGTGAACTTGTGTTGAAAAAATGTACCATCTATTTTCTTCCTTCAATCAACAAGACATAATATGTTTTTGTGCTGTTACTGGGCTTATAGAGACTCCCAATTTCAGATATTTCATAAATCATGAATCTATTATACAATAGCCTATATCGTGGATGTTACATTGCACCTAAAAAAATAAATAAAAGTCATAATTAATAAACTTTATTGAAAGTTTTCGATATTTCTATAAATGAACTTCAGATCAACCATACGGAACTAAATCACTGCAATATTCGCCTAAAGTTAAATAGGTCATTTTAGATGAAAATGTCAAAGGTCAGTTGTCTGATCAGTTTCTATTTCTAAGGAAACTCATCTTAAATTGGACATATACATGTCGATACAAGTACCTTTCTAGATACGAATAGAGTAATTTATCAGGAATTTAATATTTTATAATGTCCAGAATAGACGTTAGACAGCTTCTCCATTACTTCCCAAGAACAATGAAGCTTCTTCAGAACTGAATTTAATAACTGCCCCAGTTGACTACTGTCCCAAAATCATCTATGAACTTCAAATATATTGAAGAAGAGATTTACCAGATGAAATATTACTTTCAGATCTTAGAAAATTCAGAATATATGTATTGATATCCATCTCAATATAGCAGCCCGCCTCGAGTCTTAAGCCATTTTTAGTCAAAGAAAAAAAGATTACCAATAGCTCTCTTGACTGATCCTGTTGGACATTGTAAATTGAATAAATTTTCATAAATCATGGAAGGCACCACAAACAAAAGCTACTCCTAAGCATAATGTCATCATACTAGGCCATACCGCACTTACGACATTACATTACATTGGCGAAATCATACCGCATTGAAGATGGGATTGAGATATGATTAGAAAAGTATCATAGACACCACTACGTTTTCTCACCTAGCAGAGTATCGAGATACCCACAGTTTTTCTTATACCGAAAAAGCAGGCGAGAACACAAATCGAGAAAAGTAGTGCGCCGTCAGAGCTATAGGAAACTCCAACACTACCATTTACTAATTCAAGAATTAGCATTTCTTTACGAAACAATTTCAGAATCCCTTCTCGCTGCAATAGGCCATTCTCGGACACATTAGTTGTATTGGATTTGCTCAGTGCTTTTCTCTATAGAGATGATAAATCCTTTAGACTCTCTCTGCTTTTCCAAAATATAAAAAAAGACATCATGCAAATACGCTCCGTATGCAACAAACACGCGTAATACCTAGCATAAAGCGTCCCCTCATATTTTCGTCCCAACAATGGAGATAGGCATTATCTGGTTTGTAGGTAATTTTGTTTTTTTCATTCAGAACTAATTTCTTAACAAGGTAAAGGCCATGCTCACTCTTTTTTATTCCACCTTTCAAGGTCATATTATGCTTTAAAATCAGACCAATCTTAAAGTGAAGCTTGAGAACATGTTCTTCTTAAGAGTAGTGATACTTACTTAGGATTATCCAATTAAGTGACAATGTTTATCTCCGTATCTCCCCGTAAAATTCGGAAGCTTTAAAAGGCTTCAAAATCCCTCAATGTCATGAAATTACAGGTCCTTTCAGGTTCATTAATATCTCACAAATTTAAATCTCGAAATTTGTCTGTAATTACACAGCCTAAGGACTTCGGCTTTCCTCTGTTTCAACTATATAAGAAGGAAGACATGTAATCCGATTCTTGATCTTTACCTTATGAGCAGACGTTTCATTTCCAGTCTTTCGACTAAATCTTTCCTCCTCGCATAAAGTCACATTGGGTCGAATCTCCAGTTCTACCTATGATCGACATTATTTAGAGAACGAGCGCTCCTTCATCTGAATGATGAGGTAGTGACCACTAAACTTCATCCATTTTTCACCTCCTCTCCTTTCACTCTCGCTAATCGTATAATCTTCAGCAATAATACGCTCGCTTTATAGTTGATACCATCTTCGACGAGCATAGCGGTCTAATTCAGTCACGACGTAACTAGTGCTCGCTAAACCCTTGGTTTCCTGCCTACTGACCAAATCTTCTGGTACCCCACTTGCCAAAACATTCTCTAACAACTTCTGAAATCTTGCCTTTCCTCTCCTCTTCACTTTCAATTCTGAGTCTCTCGTTTGCTAAACTCTCACGTAAATAACCCAAAATCTACAGCCCGCCTATTTTCGCTATCCTAAACGCACCGCTTGGACAGATTAGCCAACATTCCTCCTCCTTCTGCCTTCTTTCTTCCTCCTCATATGTCTTTCTAGATACATTGAATATTGGGATCAGTGCATGGGAGTGCTTAAATCCACTTGAGATCTATGTAACGTTAGGTATAGCGGGGCCGGACGCCGGACGACCCAGAATAGACGATTCTCCTCCTCGAGTTCTTGATGGAGTTACTTCCTCGATCTGAGATCCAAACTCCATTGTCAATTCAAACTTATTATTTCTACAACTATTAGTATCTCTTATGAACACTAATCATAGTATACTACTTTTGCTGGCTCTCTCTCCCAGTCGTTGTTGAGAAAGGCTACCGCCATCATGTCATCCACCGAACCTAATCCAGAATAGCAAGAATCTCACCGATCTATCTAACATATCGCCACTCTATCGGTCTCACTACTCACCTCCGTACTTTAATCTAATAGATTTTTGAAAACCCGTTACTCTAATGCTGTAACATTAATCAAATTTGCCATGTTTTTGACCAATTTGCTATCTTATTCGAATCGCTCTCCAGTACGCGTCTTCTCTGTGCATTCACGTATTGAATGTCAGAATGTCTTAGTAGGTGATATTATAACTTTCAAAATTTTTACCCCATTTATATGTGAGTTTATTACGCCCATATTAGAAACTACGGAAATATAGTATGACTTGCGGTGGAGGCTCCGTCTGCTTAGTACATATTACATAAAACTTCTTCTTTGATCGGCATAGGAACAGCTATCCTACTATACTACAAGCTCCCCTCTTTGGCGTTTGTTTGTTTTGTCTCTTTCTTCTTTTGTTTACTTTATGTCTAGTTTTGTCTCTCTAAATGTCGCTCTAATCAATCATATTATCGGTTGTGTGCGACTTCATGCTTTTTCTGGTCAGATCATGAGTGTTCTGCTTCAAGTCTCTGTCTTCTCTCCTAGTTGTGTTCTTATTTTCAATCTTATAGATAACTATTATAACACTGTATATCCACGCCAAACTCTACTCTACTTATACCCAGATAGAACTCACCATTATAAATCCTTTCTAACTGCATTATATTAATCTGCTTTCTCTAATCTTCTATACTTCATAGTAATTGTGCACTCTCGATCTTACATCTTTCTATTCTATTCTCGACTAATCTGCGGATAGAAATATCCGATGAGGTACGTTCTCAACCTTGTGTAATAAATCAATTCTTTAACAAATATTCTTCAACTTCTACATAATCTCCCTTCTCTTAAAACACTCCTTCTAATTCCTTTCTCTTTATACTCTTCTTCGACTTGTCTCTCGTCTATCCTGTTGACATTATAAACATCCATATTTCAAATCTTAAACAAAAATAAATAAAAGATCTAATGGAAATCCCACATCACAACGGTTTGCATGGCACTCTCCGCCTCTCAAAGACAATAAGAGGAAACAAATAAAGAATAACAGTTATTTTTTATGTCATGTTTGGTTTACATCCTAGCTATATATATTCAATGTCTCATTTGTATGGTTTAAAATATTATATAATATTTACATTATCTTCCATATCTTGGGTGGCTCTTTGGTTCATCACCGGTATTTTTAGACAGGGTCGAAGTCATAAAAGCCAAACTCGATCTTAATAAACTTTTCTACATTGTTCTTCCAGGTTACATTTGATACCCTTAACTACTTATTGCTGCGCATGTAAGTACTTTTATCTATTTATCTATAAGTACCGCTAGCGGTAGTGTTCGATGGAAACTTACTCACACTCGTCAAGTATCCCACCACCTTATTACGACCCTATATATCAATAAGCTATAAAGGTATTTCATAATCTATAGAAGCAAATGTGTAGTTCTGCTTTAGTAAAATCTTAGTCTGTTCCAGTAAGATATATTTTAGGAATCCAAGTGCTAGCATGCTCAATTTTCTTTACGGCCAAATCCGGCGCTCTCCATTCTCTCTCTTTACTCTGTGATCAAATTTTGTTATTTAGAATTCTCCCTCCATATTATCTTAGGTGTTAGACCTGCTGAAATTATAAAATCTCCCTCATGATCTAAAGCCTTGTGAGATCTTGGCTACAATACACTTTTTATTACATCAGATCCCCCATATCTTTGCGTAATTCCTTCGCCTGCTCAGTCTGGAGATATAATTCTCTTAAGATCTCGTGGTCAGAGACCCTCTCCTCTCCCCAGAACTTCATGCGCTTTTCCCGGTGAGGCTCAAAGAGAAAATGCAAGATATAATATACGAAAGTTTGACTAATAAAAATTTTATTTCCTTTTTTTACCATTTTTTTATGGAACTTTACAGCATATAACATTCTTGCGATACTATACAAAGGGTCACTCAAAACTTCTAAGAAGACTAACTAGATGGCGCTATAATGTAGAATAATAGTTAGGTATAGAATTATAATATATTTTAAGATTTTCCCTACTAATGATTTATACTACTTTTAGTATGACCCGATACTTGATTCCTTATCTTTAAAAAATTTTGAATATAATTTTGATTTTGTTATGTAATAGTTTTATTTTACTAATATTAAATGTATTATTTCTATGGATCTATATTTTACTATTAGGTAAATTGATTTTTTTGTGTGCATAAGAGAGCTAGCGTACAACTCTAATACATAGGCGAGTCTAGCTATTTTGCCGCTTTGCACTTTGTTTTCTTCATACTTGTTCGTTTTTTTTTCCAATTCCGTATCTGATTACAACAAGGATTTAGCGTTTATCGTATGTTTTATAACAGTCTCTATGTTGTCAAATAAGTTCAGATGAGATATAAAGTTCAATTAACAAAATTAATGGGACTCAATGTATTAGTTAGTGCGATATATTGGAATAAGCTAATTTTGTATAAACTTTAACTTCACTCAAACATATCTTAAATCCATACATCTATATACCTTTATTATGTCGAGCGGAAAGGCAAGGAAATATTGACAACAACCCTGCTTACTCTGTCAATATTAAAAATATTCATAATAATAATGTTCAAATTATTCTCATTTAAAGTAGGTGTCTCCAGTAATGTGAGAGTTGTTTTTAGTTTAAATAATTTTTAAATTCTATAAACTTTCTCTTTAAATTTTATTAACTATTATCAAAGTCTCTTAAATCATTTTAATGACATATAAATTACATAAAGATATTTTGTAGTGTGGGGCTATCATGAAAAATCTCTGGTATATGCTTAATCTCAAGTATATTTTGTTGTTCACTATATTCCAATTGCGAGTTATGTTCTATGTTGCTCACGATATTTTATTATTAGGCTTCTTTATTTAGACTTTGCGTCATGTTTTTAATTGAGATAGTGTGATAGAAAACTTGAGTTAAAATAGTGACTTTTATGATTATTGTGAATGAATTTAAAGAGCATCTGAATTTCTTTGAAACTGAATCTTACAGTGTAATTAATAAAAATTATACATTAATAAACAGCATATTTTAATATAAGTTTTAAATATCTCTTATTATAGTGATATATATCAGAATCTCTTCAGGTATGTCTTATTCCCCTCAATGCGCTAAGGATACATCAATCATTAATCAACCTTCCCTCTCTCCGTACTATCACCTCCATTATCTCTCTACGATTATATCTCCCAAACTTTAGTGTTCCATTTATAAATCTTTTGCATATTGGAATACAACCACTCTAAAAGACTATCTTGTGATCTATTCTGCCAACAAGCATGCAAATCAAACCCTTTTGGTGAGATTTAATCTATGCATATCCTCTTAATAAACTCAATATATACATTTAATCTCCGGATTTATCCTTTATACCTCACTCGTTTCATATCACCTCAGTCTCGAATGCAAGACGAAACACACTCTAGACAATATGACAATCATGTATCATTTAGATGTGATGTGAGAGTTGATTGTTATCTTCGCTCAGTGGCTTATCTAATTATATTTCCGCACTCCTATACTTGGCTTTCTCCTGTGAGAAAAAACCTTGCCATAATAAGCCCTACCTTGTGAGTTTAACACACTCACAGTTAACCTTTATACTTGCCTATGAACGCTAACACTCAATTCAACTATTTTGAAAGAAATAATCCATCTCCAAGAAAAGAATATCCGATATCATGATAAGTACTTCTTATTTAACATATGTTTCAATAGGTTTTACAGTGTTGCTTCTGAAAATCTCAATTATCCTCCTTCTCATGCAAAATCACCTATGCGATTTTCTATATGTATGATTTACATGCAACTTTTAAGTCCCAAATTTCCTTATACGCTTTGTTTTTTTGCGCTTCTATAATAATTTAGTCACTATATTCTAATACTCTATCTTTAATGCCTAGATCAACTTGATGATGAGATTGATATCGATATTCCTAACTTGCATTCTTGAGAAATATCTAATACATACATACGTCCTCTCGTGCTCCTCTGGTCATGAAATCTCCATACTTCTCTCAATTTAATTACTACTCTTCCAATAATTTCTGTATCTCATCCTTCAGGATTTATGGTCGTGTACAACTTTTTAACTCTGATTACTCACATTGACATTTAGCCCTTCGAGTTATTATGTTAATTTGGACAGAGCGCGTCTCTTTGTTATAAATTCTCTTCTTCCCTTATAATTATAAATATGTTTCCTCCTTATATTATGATTTCGTATCTATGTCTTAAGTATTCTCGGTCAAATTCTCGATATTGCAACTCTCTCTTACCTCTCTTATAGTATTGTATGTTGCCGACAGAACCGAGTTTTACTTGTCATATCTATCTACTACTTACTCATATTCCCTTACGTTTTTTTACCAGTTTTAGTAATCGGAGTGCTCAGTCTGCTTAAAGTATAATTCTAATGCTCCATCCTCTAATACCATTTTGGCATATACTCATTTCTCTTTTTCACAATATTTATAACTATACTATTTCATCCTCTCGTCCTTTGACCTTCACAGTCTATAGCCTGCTTACATGTGCACTTAGCCTTCGCATGTTAATTACCCAATTGAGAAAGAACTTTTACCCATTGAATAACTGGTAACCAGATATTAGCAAAATATATCGGGTGGATGTTCCATTTATTCTAGTAAGTTTGATCTCTTAAAAATACTACTCTCCACTTCTTAGTGACCAAAGTCGTTCTCCTCACTATACACCTCCCAATGTTATATCTTAATCTCTTAACAATACTATATTCCTACCCATCACATCTATATTAGACGTAACATTAACAGTATATAAATTACCTGCAATATACTACACAATAATATAAAAAAAATAGAATTACGTGATGCGCTATCTAAGTACTAATATTACGCCAATAGTATCGCTCCCACAGTAGTTTCAAAAAGAAGCACTGAAATAGGATTTAGATCTGTATGTAGAGTACGAAAAGAATTGCCCCATCAAAGTGACGCAAACCTTCAATTAGAATCTCTATTCCTCCATTAGCGCAATACATAGGTGTTATTGTATATTTCATCTCTGTATAAATAATAATAGTGGTAACTGTCAATTACATAGAACTCGGTGAAAACATCCTTAAGAATAAGATATTGAACAGAAATATTAATGCCATCTATACCTCTCCCTCCTATCTCATATCTTTCGCTCTACTCTATCTACTCTTTAATTTTTTTACGCTTTACTGCTAGATGCGTAGAGTACTCACCGAGAGTAAGCTATGAGCACCTGTATGCCTATCTACCACTCGACCACTAATTAGCCTACGCCCACTCTAGCACAAAGTTGTTTTTGCTACTTCACCTTAATCTCTCCTCTATGCATAACCATGAACTTTCATGATATTGCCAATCTCTGATTGAATCTTCAATATCGTTGAAGAATTTTATAGCCATACATAAAATCTTACAATAGAGATAAAAGGTATACCAGTACTATCTGATTATGTTATCTTCGCTATCGTTGTAAGTATAAACTCTTTCTCACATATCATAAGTATTACCGTCAATATCTAGAAATGAGAGTAATTAAACACTGATAGTTTGAATGGAATAAGCTCTTAGTGCACTAAAATTGTAGTAGTGCCAAGTTTCTTTCTTCCACTTTAATTTATTTTATCCCGTTCTCTATATTGTTCCCGAAAACTTTAACTCCTCGAAATGTCAATTGTTTTCTATAATACATACGTGAAATTGCCTGAAAAATATATTATTATCTAATATACATTACTCAATATTTTCTCATTCATCCCTATATTCTTAGTCAAGTTCACCTCGTCAGAGAGTTTTTGAATAAGTAGAACGATTTTCTCCACCTCGTAAAGCAAAAAATGACTTTTATTGTCAATCTATTTGTAACTTCAATTGACTAATTTAAAGATAAATTGGTGAGTCATGTTTTTTCTAAAATATTCATAGATTTAAAACCACAATATAGAAATCCAATACTTATCTATACTAGTTTTTACACTAAATCAATACCAAAGTGATTAGATATTATATAGATTTTATTGTTCACCTTCTGTCTCATAAATTATTCTTTCAGATAATACAGACAGTTAAAAACATTTATGAGAGAGTCTTCGCTTTCTCAATCCAATCGAATAGAGATAAAATAAATTCGGGAGAATGACCGTCCGTGAGAAATAATAACTTTTCATATTTTACACTCATTATCCTTAAATGAACTTTCCCTCAAAGCTCAATAAACTAGTTCTAATTATCTAATTATAAGATATTATATATTATAATAACTATTATTATAATTACTTATTATTATTATATTATCAATCATATATAATATATATATTATTATATAAATATTTAATATATTATATAGATATATTAATTAAAAATATAATATAATATACTATATAATTATATATATATTAATATACATAATTATTAAATATATTAATATTATTAATTAATTACTATTATTATTATTATATAATTATATATATATATTCAATACTCATTACTTATATCAATAATATAACTTATTACTATATCATCTTACTCCATCTATGTCTAGAAGATATACGTAAAATAAATCAATTCTACATCACCACGAGATAGCAGTTCCCACATTCACATTAATAGAATCCATCAATATCACGCTTCCGAGTTCAAATCACAGATGCTAACACAACACTAAATCCATACCTTTAATCATTACTTAGAACTCTAAGATAATCTCATACATGATTCAGCACAACGTAAATACTTGCAAATCCCGATACTCTCTTATCCATCCCCAAATAATCACTTGATACATATATCTCATGCCTATCGCAGATCCTGTACTAACACACACCAGGATCACTTAAATGTCAAATACTAGAATTATCTTAATTTTGCACAATACTGATAGTAAAGCTGTGTGAACAACAATATGCAACCATAGCTACTTATGCATATAATATCTTAACTATGCAACATATTCTATATAAATATGACCCTAACAATCTGATCTACCTTATAATGAATTACTATAGCTATATCTATTAATACATCTTCTTACTAAGACACCCATATTATTTCTTAAAATTAATCAATAACTCACATCCTAAAATCTCTAACTATCACCCTATATCACTCTACAATAATAATTACATTCTACATAATCAAATATTTACGAACTACTAAAAGTATCATGTTTTATTATGTATTTCTTCTGAGTTGATATTAGGTACTATATATATAACAACTTAAATTAACTATAAAAATATCACCCTCCTCAACAAATAAGATACCCTATATGATCCCACTCTCATCAATTACCATTTCCATCTAAATAACATAACCTATCCCATCAACTCTAATTAAACATAATAATATCAAATATACCCAATCATATCATTATCAGTAAATCATATTAATACATATACTTAATAAATATATAGATAATATATAATATATAATATTAATTTAAATAAATATATAATATATATATATATATAAATTATTCCTTAATAAATATACCTATATATTAGTAAATAACTGTATCAGATCCACTGTATCGTCTATATTCGCAGAATATCCGACCATTTTCTTTTGGTATCGATTCTGTCACTATATGGTTAATATTTGGTCTCAATTATGTCTACGATACTTCTTACTTTTTGTGTGAAAACATTATGAAATAATTCATATATATAGAAAATTACTCATAACTATATCCATATAATAAATAATAACTTCCTACAGATCAGCACATCCCCATAACATACTCAAAATCTCTCATACCTATATCAATAAAAATCCAATACATCATATTAACTACATTTACTATAAACTAATAATACTATTATATTTCTACTATATATTTATCTACTTACTTATCTACTACTTATCTTTCAAACCAACCCTTACCTTAAATCTCCATATTACTACTTATAATTATTATACATCACACTATCCATTTATACTCTTAAGTTATTTATCACCTAATCATTATACTATTACAATATACAAACACTATCATGATGATAAGATACAAAGCACTATAATATGAACCATACACAATAACACACATGCTAACTACCTTACACTAATACCAATTAAAGTAAATACACCATATTTTAACCAATAAGTAGAATATTGTATCTCAATCACACATACACTCAATATCTAACACTACCATCAGACTCTAAACTCCCAACAGCATACATCTAAAACTACTAAGCACAGACACCATCTTCAAATAAATACTCAGTATCCACACCACGCCACACACTTATCACGTCTTACTTATACACAACACAAAGCTATGTTAGGGAGAAAGAGAATATTATAAAACATTCTAATACGCACTGAACGCAAAATATTACGAGCTCATTGAACTATATCATCAACAACACTCTAATGTCTCGAGCACTCTGAAGAAGAAAGGAACATATATGGTACATCAACTGATCATCCAGATTCACCACATATACGTATATAGACATAAAAGACTCTAAAACAGTATCTATATATTTCATATCTACTCTTATCATATCAACTCTATCACACAATACACATATATCTCTGATATTCTCACCTATTACCAATGAAACACTATCTAAATATCGAATGTCTATGTTCATCACAGACACAAACTTATACGACACCTAATGACGTAATACAACTCTTACCTATTTGGCATGACCGTAATTAATCGGTTATAACTTTTGTCGTACTGAGATGATCTACTAATAGCTTCCACACAATGCTCTCAGACTCAACACTCCGAGACTAGCTGACTCCTCTCTGTACTCATTTCATTAACTCATCAAAACAAATCACTCAACGCCAACCATTATCTATAATGTGTCGAGACTCGACGATCTACCAGCAAAGATTCCATAAGCAGCCAACGCCACAGCACAACGCTAACAACCCCACATCTCGATACGCCCGCGCCCACCACAAGAACTCAGACCAAAAGCCAGTACCAGTACACCACGGCCAACATATAAGACAACAACAATATATCCGATAAACACCCACACCAGTCACATAGTTATACCAGCTAATAACACGAAACCAGAACATATAATCATATGCAGTCTATAACTCGAACCGTGACTACTACTGTCATCCAAGCGAAATTGAACACGGCACAGTGTATCGAGATGCGAGCACGAACCACAATGTACTAGACTCTCACATGGCGAACCCAAGCACCCAATAGGACGCACAATCTGCCACAAAAGATCATCTAAAACTCCAGAGCCTGCGCCATGACGCTGAGTCTCTAATCAGAATAATAGCGAATGTGGCTCATGTCGTTGTGATGGTGAAACAGTGTCACTCGCAGTATAAAACCAGAATTCACAGTTTCTTCTGTGTGAGTGTCGTGCGTGTGGTGATCCGTGTGTGTGTGTGCTAGAATGTGTGTGTGAACTTTGGGGGAACATTTTATTTGTTTATTGTTAAGGCCAAGGATGTTGTTGTAATGTGTGCAACCTTTGTTGTAACAGCATTATCTGGGAATAATACCTATCATATTCGATAATATTAGCTGAAATAGAAGAGAGTTTGCGTTTGTAAAAGAGTGTCGTTCTTTGTGAGAATTATTGTGTATGAAGCTGAAGCTGTGTATAATAAATTGTCCAAATATATCTTGCTAGTGTTTTCTGCACCTAGTTTGCTAACGCAGTCTGCGGCCTTCTATATTCTTTTTTTTTTTTCATATTCTTTTCTATTATTTGTGTATTTATGATCTGGATCGTGGTTGTCGCTGCCGAATAGACCACTCTCATTATGCACAGGTACAGCGAAGGCTTAACTTTATATTATATGAGCAGTTGAATTTTAACACTCAACAGATCTCCTTAGTTCGTTGCATCCTTTTATGACTTCGATTCTCAGCGTTGGAGTGCAAGAGGTGAAAAATTCTATTTACTGCAAAACACTCTGCTGACATTATACTAAGTCCGTAATGAATTAATGATCTACAATTGTCTGGAGAACGCCAAGCAGGCTTAAAATTATTGTCTGCAAAGAAAATCAATAAAGAGCCCTAACAAACCTAAGGAAAATAACTTAACAATGAAGCAATTTATTTTTGAAGTTTTGAGATACGAAGGGGAAGACGTAGGATTAATGGCTATTGTAAAGGAAAAGATGAAAAAACCAACTGCCGGGGAAGTTGTATAACCACAGTCTCGAGAGAAAGTCTACTGAACAATGCGTGCGTGCCTAATACTTCGTGCACTCAGTTACTGGTGGCTTTTTAAAATCTGTTTTTCTACTAGCACCATTTTCTTGAGTTTCTTCAATGTCTCTTTCTTTATTACAAATTTAAAAAGACGCAATATCTTCTACGTTTATATATATAGAAACGTATACTGACACAGGATATTACCCTCAGAGCCGGATAGCTTTATTGGGGAGTGAATCCGTTTAAGGAATAGTCTTTTGACGATATGGTATCCAGATGATCTAGGTAATTGAGAGCTTTCAACTAATAGATTTGCTCAGATGATCAGCTAGCAATAAGGAGAAAGGTGAAATAGTCAAGAAATTATGTGAGGCCCCCGGATTCAAATTACTCTCAGCAGAGAGGCTATTCAGAGGACCCGGCTTAGCCCTTTTTCTCATTAAATACTGAGTGTTATTGCAGTGTGTGGCCGTGATTCACCGCTAGAAGGAAGTGTTAGTCCCATTTGTATGCAGATAGGGTTGATAACAATTCTGCAGGCGAGATGATTATCGGGCCCCAGGAAGCGACAACTACCCTACCCCAAACTAGGAGAAGCGCATACACAAGGATATGCCACGCTCGGGATACCGTCCTTCTAACCCGTTGTCAAAATCTATACGCAGATCCCCTGTCTCCACACCAGCTAGTGTACCACACGGACCAAAATGCAGACTATGTATGTTTAGCCACTCGAGATTAAGGAGTATGATATGGTAATGACGAGATCAGACATTGTCCCGGTAAGTTTGATTTCTACAAGACCATAATATATCTCTGATGTTTTACTACTCTTTCTGCGTACTTGCCACCTATCTACAGCGTTGTGATCGCAGCACACTGCTCTGATGATCATGCACTCGAATCGTGGAAATGGAAGCATGCGTAAGCTTACGTACTCATTATCAAAAGATTGTTGTTAGATTGAAGATCGCTGCTTTAGATTATTTACTCCATATCCTTAGTTTTCTGCTGAATTTAAAGTCGTGAGAGCTGTTAAACGTTATGATGGTACTAAGCAGATCATTCCTTTTCGACTCTAAATATCTATTTCTTCCTATCAAAATCCTGGTCATCTGTATGATCTACTAGCTCTATTCAGTCTAATAACAGTGTTATCGTAGTGTGTGCAGAAATATTTCGTTTTACTATCTACTTCTTTGCTACTAATTATAATTCATAAATTATTTAATAATTCATTAGATATAATCCTGTTCGTTGTAGGGCTACTCTTCGACGAGCAAGCGGTATCTTCATATTTAATATAATACGATAAGTGTCGCTTTAACCTCCTATATAGTACCATTTTCTGTCAAATCAAAACATATTTGACTTAACAAATCTTTCTTAAATTCTATTTGCATTAAATAATCTGACACTCAACATAACTTCTGTTATTATAAATCATCCTTTACTTCATTACTTATTCGCTATGAGCATTATTCTGTTAGCTAATTACATCCAATACTGAAGGCCAATTCTATTTCCTTTCCTTATTTATCTCTAACTCAACATCTGAATCTGATTCTCTAGTCATTTCATCTTTCCTCTTCCTTAACTTCCTTTCTACAAGTGTTTCCTATTGACCTATTTTAATTCTGTGATTTTACATTTTTGATATCGTATGCATGGCTCTAATCTGAATATCTCTATATGATAACGTTAGTGAATGTTATACGTAGTGGCCCGGAATAATTATAAGCATATTACCTCCAGTAAGGTTTTAATGATGTACAGTCGTAACTTTTCCTTTGCTTAGACCCCGCCCCTTTACTATGTCAATCAACTATATCTCTATGCTCATCTCAAATACTAGCATACTTTACCTAAGTATTGTAATTAGAGCGCTCAGCAAATGTCCAACTATTCTCGAAATAATAAGGAACAGACCACTATCTGATTCCATAATAACATATAATAACTATATCGATCCCATTATATATTAACTCTAAAACTTAACTTAAGTATATTACTTTAATCTATTAAGTATATCTTATGAAATTCATATCTCAACTCTCACTTCTTATAGATATATAACTGGAATCATCATATTACTTCCTTCTATCGATCGCTATACAATCGCTCTGATCAAATTCTAATACTCTATGTATTTTCGCTACTTTTAATCCTATATTTAACATGATTTATGTTTCCTCCTTTAGAATCTACGTGGTGAACTTGCGTCGCCGTTGGGCTTGACAATATCCATAATCATTGATATAACGGCTATGGCACGCCGTCACTAGTCTACCAATGCATCCCTCACTTTGTTTTCCTTCCCTTCTCCTTTGCTTTACTTAATATGTCTTATAAGCTTTCTTTCTACAATCGCTCAATTATCGTAGCTGTGTTATGGTAGGCTAAGATAATTTCTTCTTCTTGTTTTCTGTCAAATTAAGTTTAGGTGTTCTACCTCAGGTATCTTAGTATTTATATCTTACCTACTTTATCCTTACTCTTCATATTAATAAATCTATCATTCACCGTCAATTATCTATATAAATCTCTATCCATACTACAATGCATCATACTTATAACATAAACCCTCCCACCTCGAAACCTCATTCATTCTTACAACTTACATATATTATCAATTCGCGACTTCCTCTATTTTACTTCTTGAGAATATTGCCTTACTACTCGCTTATGTATTTCCGATTCTATTTCTCGCTGATCTGTAAGTTTTGAATATAAATATTTTTACTAGAAGTTTATTCGGATCTAACTAAAAGTTAAATCTTAAAAAACGAGGACATAAAAGTCCCTCTTACTAACTACTCCTAAAACTTTCCTATCTCTTTCGTCGGTTCATCTTCTAGTCTTCCATTTTGTCTAATAATATAAAACATTCTGGCCTTTAAATATATAACAAACAAAATGTTCTATGATAGACTTACATCTTCACATACATAACTCGGTATTCTTAGTGCGCTTATACGCATTCTCATAATGATATAACATGAGAGTTCTGTTATAGATAACTAGCGAACTCTTTACCTCTTCTCAGTTACTCCAGCTATACATAAACGTAGCGTACTCATTCTGCCTCATTGTGTGTATTTAACTGTTTTCATATATCTCGGGGGCGTCTAGTTTTTATCACCCTACAGCTTTTGATATTATCTGAACAATAGCTCCAAGGCCTTAGAAACTGTCCTTATCTCATTAACTATATCATTGTTCTCACTATAGATCCATCTAACTTCGCGCTGATATTCAAGTGACCATATAAATCTATCCCCGCGTTATCCGAATTTATGTAGCTGATCAAAGTCAGCAAGTCGCAGGCATTAACCATTCTTACCTCGCGTTCACCACCCTTTACAGGACCGCACCTCGATAGACACAAGGGGTGCTGTGTCGGAACATAAGTTTTGGGTTGATATGGACTAGTTCGCTGCAGTGCCTTCTTTCCTGCCACCTGGGTCTGGGAATTTCTCTTCCTGTGCGTTCTTACTTTGTTTTATATCTACATATACTCTCTATACTTTGTAATTGCCTCCATCAATATACACAGCCTGCGTTCATATACTCTCATGGCTTTCTTATACTTCTTATCTGTTAGTGTATGAACTCTTGAGGCGTTCTATAACACCTGTCCGCACTTTCCTATGCATTTTTGTGCTATAGGGTTTTCGCATATGATCTCTTAATGCGCTTCAGATTGAGCTTACACTTACCCATTATTTGACGCCAAATCTGTAAAAATGGTTACCATATGCAAGCCCCTTAATGAACTTTTCATTGAACAACTGCAGAGAAACCCAATAGACATAAACCAAGTAAATTTTCCTTCCCTTATTATCCCCAGAAATTTCTATGTTAGAGGCTTAAGCTTAGAGCCTCACGTATGTAATCGTGCTATTCTCGACTCTGTATATATAAGCTTAGTCTCGGCTAGAATCGCATAATTGATCCCAATGAAGTCAAATCTCTCGTGAGCACGGAGTTTGCATGTTTGCATAACGTGATCAAAAATATTACATCCATTCCTCAAATGAGAAAGGTTAGCTAATGAACTTGATCAGTGATCCACACAGCCCACGGAGCTTTACTAAGATTACTTGACTCGTGCATAGGCAATAGGCTGTGTGCGAGTAATAAAAACCTAACTGAAGCATTGCAAGGATTTTGGTAGTATGCATCATGTACATTGTATATATTATGTTTCGTCCCATTACCTCCAAAAATCGAAATTGTTCTATGTTACTGTGCTACAATTCACCATCAAATCGGAACTCGACCACCACAATGGTAACCTTCTCAATTTCGATAAAAAATTAGGCTGGATCAATCAAGAAGTGCAGTGCACAGAATAATTTCAAATTTTTGCATATTATTTTCGAAAAGGAGATTGATGCTCTTACTCGTACACCATGATCAGATGCACTGCACGTCAGCAGAAACAAGTATATAACTTATCCTTTTCTCGTACCGCCGGGTGCATATTAAAAATTGACAAGGTAATCTCCTTTACACTGGATATATTCAGTTTTCAGCCAAATAATTAATCAGTTTCTCTCATTCGCCTCCCACCCCCCACGGAGCGATGCGTGAGTGTTTTAGTCCATGTTATGTTTATTATAGACTCACCAAACAGCACCTCAAGTATTTCAATGCGTCATACGTTTCATGACTACGTGGAAAGTAATCTTTTAGCATTCTCATCAGTCTTCTAAGAGAAAATTTTATATGGTGCGAATTGATGTCTAATTTTTGTTGACTATAATACTATTGCCTTTATCTAATATCGCTTTTACGTCCACATAATTCGTTATCAGATAAGTGTGCAAAGTGTCGTTGAGTAACCATAGCGTATATATTTTATTTATTTTTGTCTTTTCAGGCTGTTAATTGACGTCTCTTCTTTCATTATTTTTATTCCTTTATATCCTGTAGCTAGTTAAGAAATTTCTTGTAAATTTTATTACGTTAAAACATAAAAAGCAATAGTAGTTAGCTTTGTAATAACTTACTCTGGAAGTTCATATGGAAATGGAACTGTTGTATGTGCTTTATTCCTCTGTAATGTAATACAATTACACTCAAATAAATAGTATTAAGAGTATATTTTGATATTTAATAACTTCCTCTTTAATATGAGTATACTTTTAACTCTACTAAGAATACAATATATCTTTGGCTAAATACTGAGAATTGAAACACTAACCGATAGTACTAAATTTGATTAAGTCATGTAAGGAATGATACGAGATCCTCTCGTGATAGTTTCTGCAAACATTCAACTGCTAGGCTGTACCTACGATATGTACGTATTGTTTACGTTCTTATCCAAGTAATTGACTGTAGTGTTTCTGTATACTTATACTTACTACTAATTTATTAAGCTGCTCTCTCATGTGTTCATCTCTACATTGAGGTCTCTCGGAGTATCTCGCATAACTGATTGAAAACAAGATAGAGTATTACACTCTCTTTTTTCGCAGATATCAGTTATCATCGGACTCGAGTAGTTAGTCGTATACGGTACACTCTCTGCTCATCTATAAACCTATTTAAGTTCTATGTGTTGATACGTAAATCTTATACCTTTGATCTATAGTATTAATTAACTCACAAGATAATATATATGACTGAAGTACATATTTAATTATATATGAGAATGTTAATCAATCGCCGGTGAAATTTAACTACGGAATATCCATCAACTGAGATAATAATTATTGAACAAATCTAAATGAACATAGTAGATATCATAATTAATTTAGATCCATTAACATACTTCATGCTAGATTATATATGTATATGTCCTTACTATTGTTCGATATCATATAGAAATAATCTAGTAAGCTTTCTCATATCTATCCTTCACGATATTTAGCTTTCTTCTGATCATGTCTCAATATATTTCACCCAGTTAGATTTGGTTATATTATCTATATTTGTTGACCAGACAATAATTCCCTCTTTACTTATTTACCTATAAAGTAAGTTATAATATGTTCGCTGATTATGGAGAGACGAACTACCTCTTGATTTCCCTATAAAATACCTATTATAAGGTCCTAGTGTATGAAGAGAAAAAGATATATCCCCTTTTTTAATTTATACAAAGATAAACAAATTTGCTTAGCGGTAATATATTAATAATTATGCCCTCCATACGATACCATTCATATTAAACTTATCATAATCATATATATTAATATCTGATGCGGTGACTCGTACCGTACATAAATTCTTGAAGTTAGCAAAATTCAATAATATTTACCTACTAATAACTACTATATAATATATATATACCTATATTATATATAATACCTATTATATAATTACTATAATATATATATAACATTATAACTTAACATATAATACTAAATAATATATACATAATAATAATATATTATAATATAATATAAAATACTTATAATATTAATAATATATAAGTATAAATATATATATATATTAAATTACAATATTATATATATTAATATACTTATTATATATATAATATATATATATATATATATTAATAACTATATAATAATAAATATTATAATAAATATTAATATTAGTATATATCAATATATATATAATATTACTATATATTTATATAAATTTAATAAATAATATATATATATAATATATATATTATATATTAATTTATAACTTAATATACATTTTTATTTATAAATAAGTTTTAATGATCTTTTTCTTTCTTTTACTCTTAAAGATTTTTTATAAAAAATAACTGACTACTCATGATGACGGCAGGCTTATATATACGATGTTATTTCAATATAGCCTAGTAATAACATAATAAATTTTATGATCAATGCTTGAGAAGTGTTATCATAGTAATGCCACTGATCAGCGTATGTATTCAACAAAATAGAAATCGATGTTATGTGAAAAATACTACGTTCGAGTGACGGTATTAACTATTAAATAGAGAGAAAAGTTCTATATAGAACGAAACTCTCTTAATTTACAATATATTAATTATTTTAATATATATAATAAATATATACTACTTTATATATACATAATAATATACCTACTATATATATAATATATATTAATAATATATATATATAATATATATATTTAATATTAATATATATATTAATAATTTTAATATATATAATTATTTTATAATAATATTAATTATACTATTCATTTATTTATATATACTATATAATATATATAATATATATTTATAATATATATATATATATATATGGTTTCACCACAGACATTTTTAATATTTAACAAGGAGGGGCTATGTTTAAACTAATAGTCCTCTGAAGTAAACCACCAACTATATGCAATTAACGTCATAATTAGTAAACATCAGTAACAAGACGCTAAGCTATTGAATAAATAGGTGGAGTGATTAAATTTCTAAGCAGATAAACAACAGAAGATGGAAAGATGATAATTCCAGCATGAAATAGATTATTTTTAAAGGTGGTGCAAAGGAAAGAAGATACCATGTCCAACTTTCGTCAAAGTGAACAAACTAGCTTATGTTGTGAAATCTATTTACCAGTAAACCCTAACACACAAAAAACTACACATGCGCAGACATTTAAGGCACCACCTTGTGCTTACACTAAGTAGCTCTTAATACAGTATATATATGACGTATGTAACGCAGTGAGAGATTAACAAATATTCATCTCAGTAAGCACATACTGCTCACGGCATGCTCCTATAATATTATCAACATTATTACGCATATATGAATATAAACAATATTCATATAGCCTTAGCATTTGCATACATTTTTACTTTCATATGTGCACACACATATGTGCATAAAAGTAGCACATACATACATACATACATACAGAGAAATACATACATACAGAGATGAATAGACAGATATGGTTATCTTGGAGAAAGAGTATAAGTGACAGACATCTGGACAGGGCAATGAGGCAAACAGAAGGTCAAGGATAGATATCCAGACCGATAGATAGATAGATATATACAGATAGAGAAATAGACAGAAAGAGATATATAGATCAACATATGGAAAGGTAAATCAGATAGATAAATAAATAAATAAATAGATAGACAGATCTACATATTAGGACCGTACCGCACCACGCCAGGAGACCTTGCACCAGCTCCGCAACACACAACTTCGTGTCTAGAGGTTTTACACCAGAACCGCACCGCACTGCACCGCACCGCACAGAACCGCAAGCATTGCACTTAAAGTCTTGCAAGAGCACCGCTCCCGGAGGTCTTACACCAGCACGACACCACTTCTGGAGGCCTTACCCCATTACCACACCGCATCGCACCGTACGGCACCTGGAGCTCTTGCACCGCACAGCATTTGGAAATCTTGAGCCGCAACTCATCTAGAGGTCTTGCACCAGCACCTCACGGCACCTCACTAGAGCAAAAAAATAATGAAATAATCCGCACAGCACCGCACCGCACCAAGACGATCACCGCGACCGCATTATACCGATGCGTCATCAACCCTGTTACAAACAGACAGATGTGCAATTACATCGAAAAACAGACAAACAAATATACGAGAGATAAAAAAACAACAAACAAAATTGTCGTAATTTATATTCGAAATAAGTATCAAATATATTGCCTTGATATTTATGCTAGTATCTAGGCAGTTAAATAAATACCTATGAGGATCAGTTTCTACTACGATTTGATATATTAAGATCGGTTAAGAATGCAACGGCTGTCGTGCTATGGTCCGTCGAACAAATAGCGTAATAATCTTTTAATAATAATAAGGGAATAAATAATTAAATAGATATAGTAAGTTATATTAGATTTAAAGGTGATTTAAATGTGAATGAATATGATAATATATATTATGATAAGGTTATATGTATACATGATTCAAATAACACATAATAATAATTAAAGATGATCTTATCTTCAGTTTATTATTATATATAAAAAAATAAAAGACAGATCAATAACGAACATTTTAAAACATTTTTCTAGAACGCTTTACTGTTATTATATTATACTAATATATTATATATTATAGTATATTAATATTATAAATATAATATAATATATATAATTTATATTAATATATATATAATTATAATATATAATATTAATAATAAAATATATATATATATATTATTATATATATATATATATAATAATACTTATTATTATTATATTATATATATAATATATATATAATATAATATTATAAATTATTATATTATATTATAATATAATGAGCCTCTTATCCCCGTAATAAATGCAATTACCATTAGTGCATCTCAAATTTTTAATTAATAATAACTTATTATGTGACTCAATAGTAAATTAACACTAATTATAATTTTATAAGAATAAATATGATAAAGAATATTGGACTATATTTAAATAAATACAATATAATAAATATATATATGTTAATTTATTAATATTTTAATTTATATTAAGTATTTTAATTTTAATTTTAATATATTATTATTAATATTGATAGAATGAGTTTAATTTTATAAAGGATAATATAATATTATTGATGACGTAATAATGCACTTGTTATATAGCATTTTTTATTGTTCTAGTTATGATAGTCATTGGTACAAGACTAACTTTATTAGTGATTTAATTTTTAATTATAATATAATTATATTATTAATATATATATTAAATAATACTATATAATAATAATATATAAAGTTAAATTATAATATAATATAATAATTAATAAAAATATTAAATATATTAATAAATAAATATCTCCTATATAATATATGATTAATTTATTATTATTTTCTATATATTAATATATATATATAATATAGATATAAATATATATATAATATAATAATAAATAATTAACGATAATAAAAAGTTGCGAAGAAAATATTAAATTTATATAATTTGAAAGAAGAGCAAGATACTAAGGGTTTTTATTATAAAATATATTTTATTATTATAATATTAATTTAAGATATAATAATTAAACACATTAAGATCATCTACAAACAATATGAACTTAATTATAATTTAATTAATTTTTAATATTATAAATTAATAATTATTATAAAGAGTTAAATTAATTTAAAAAAACAGTCGTGTTATTACAATTGAAAAAGGAGAATCTTTCATTCTCCAATATATTATATTGGCGAATCAATGAATTATATTCTCATATTTATTCATCTATTATTATTACAATTTTTATCATAATTTCTTCTGTTTGTATGTTTCCTTTAAGTTTATTTATTATTTATTATTAAAATTAATAATATAATTATAAATATTTATTATATATTATTAAAATTAATAAATTATAAATTAATAATAATTTATATTAATTTAGTATAATTATTATATATGACTTAGTATTTAATTTTAGTATTCATAATATATAATTAAATTTATATTTACTTTCAGGCGTGATTAATTAACGTAAAAAAGTTTCCAAATTTTTCTTTAATCATAAATAATAAATAATCAAATCTGCAAGTATGCTTCACTAATTTTATTACAGGATTCATTAATATAATTATTATTATTTAATATTTAATTATTAATTATTAATGAGTATATATTATTATTAATTGTCATTAATATATATAAAATATATAAATATGGTAATATAATTTTATATTTTAGTCACAATACAGGTTTTACTGAGTGAGTGTATATACATAAGGCTAACTTATATTATCATGATTATATATAAATAGCTCATATATTTATTTAAACAATAGATTGTATAATATACTTAAATTATTATATTTATTATTATTTTTAGAATTTTATAAATTAATTTAATTGTTTAATAAGTTCTTTATTTTTTTCATTGTATATTACTCAATATTGAATTTTTTACAATGATTATAAATATAGTTTTTACATATAATTTGAGTAAATAAGTTTCAAATAGTATCCCATTATTTCTAATTGGAAGTCTATTGGATGATCGTAGATAAGTTACGGGTGATATATCATAAGTCCTGGGTATAGTCGGAAGTTCAGTTGCTAAAAATTTGAATCTTGAGAAGACCGGGTATAAGTAGTTCGGTAAGAGTCGGGTGTTGTGTAAATAAGTGAACTCTGGTGAGGAGTCCGGGATCCGGGGTATATATATAATTTCAGTGAAGTAGCGCGGGACTCCCCATCCTTGATATAATAATTATAATATAGATTATATTACTATATATATTATTAGATAATAGTATATATGTTTATTATAATAAATTATTTTCATAGTTTACTTAAATAACATTTTAAAAGGTATTCAGAGAGTTATCTTGATCAAGAAAATAAAAAATTATATAATTTGGTCCTAATGATTATATTTCAGAAAACATGGGAAATGATTACCTTGACTATTTGAGTAAGAAATATATAATATTTATTATATATCATATATATGTATATTATAATATTTATATAATATATATATATAATATATATATATTATAATTTAATAATAATATATTTAATTTATTATATATATTATATATTTTATTTATATATTATATATATTAATTTATATTGTATGATATATTATATATATATCTTAATACTATAATATATATATATATATATAATAATATATAATATATATAATATAATATTATATATATAATATATATATATATAATATTATATAATATATTTATATATAGATTATATATTAATTATTATTATATATATATATATATATATATATATTAATATATATAGGCCTATATCTTATAATTAATATTATATTATATATATTATATAATTATAATTTATATTTAATATAATAAATATATTATAATAATATATTTATATATTTATTTATAGAATTATAATAATTAATATATATAAATATATTTTATATATATTACATATATTAATATATAATATATATATTATAGATATATAATATTTAATATATACTACTATAATAATTATAGTATTATATTAATTAAATTATATATTATATTATATTAATGAATTATTTAATACTATTATATAATATTAATAATTTTATAATTATATATATATAATATATTATATATATATATAATATATTAATATATATATAATTAATTCATAATATATTATTATAATTAATATATAATATATATATAATAATATTAAGTATATATAGAATATATATATATATTTAAATAATAATATAAATATATATATATTAAATATATAATTATATATATATATTATATATATAATATTAAGTACTTAAATATATATATTATTATATATATAATTATATATTATATGTATATATATATATATTATTATATATATTATTTTGGTGCGTAATGTTATGTATGTTCAAGCTACCTAAATGCAGAATATACCTTTCAGAGTCTATTAGGTGTGTAACTTGTATTTTGGTGGTTATGTATATATATATATTAATTACTTTATAAAAGGTTTTATAATTTTTCTTAGAACCATGCATATATAGACCACGTTCACAGAATCTATTTCATTCTCTCAGTAAATAACACTTCATTTGACAGTATATGAAATTTACGTCGATTCACCTATTTATATGAACATTTTTATTTAAAAGTAAGTATATAAGAATATATAAATAAGAAATATATATTATTCATTTATTGTAACATTTTTGAATATTTTTATATATATTTCCACCATATTTTTAGGTCAATAACATAGGTTATTTAACGATTCTCATAACCTTTGATCCTTTGAGAGGTCAGGAGAAAGAGATTTGATTTGCTTGCCTGTAAATGTTTTTGTTAAAAAAAATTAATAATAATGGTAATTATAATAAGATTATTTCCTTAATTATTTTATATTTTAGAGGGATAATAAATAAATAGTTATATATAGCTGATTCATTTAATTATCTCGGATAAAAATATAGAAAGTAAATAATTAAGTAAGAGAAACATCAGACTAAATTTTATCTGCTATACCCATATTATTTTTTATAATTTATTATCTATTTAGATAAAATTAAATGATATACATAATTTATGGGCTTCTATTTATTAAAAGATTGGAACACCTGTATTATTTATTATATAGGTTTTCTTATGTAGATTAAAAGAAATTATAAAAAAAATTTATTAATGAATATTTAAGATAAATAAGTAAAATAAAAAATAAAACATAATTGTTAACCGTACCTCCATAATAGTAATTTAAATTAGTTAATAATAAAACATAGTAAGATCCTACTTAAGAAGATAAATAATATGCGGAGAGAGAGCACTAAATAAAAGCGGGGGAATCCCGTTTATTAAAAAAAGAGATTAAAAATTAACCACTTAAAAAATTATAGATTATATATTATGAATACAAAATTTTTCAAACTGTAAAACTTTATGGGATCATATTCATTTTCTCAGGTCACTTTTTTTGGAACTGGTAAATAGAAGAAAGACGAATAAAACATAAACTTAACGACCTGAATGAGAGTGAATGCTATCAATCAGTCAGTTTTTGATATATTAACGTTTAAGGTCCATATACATGAAATATATAACGATAATAATAATTATAATATAATAATAATTAATATAATAATAATATATATTTAATATTAAATAATTAATAAATAAAAATAAAAATAATAATAATAATATTATAATAATAAATAAATAATAATAATATAATTATATTAATTAATAATTAATTAATTAATACAATAAAAATAATATATAAAATTAATTTAATGATTAAATAGGTTCCACTAACATAGATATATATTTTAGTATGAGATATATATGAATTTTAATCTTCCCTATTTTTAAGGGTAAAAACGTTATTAATTATGAGTAATCCAATTTAAGTTTCAAAAATCTTTATAAAGGAATTTATCCACATATAATATTCTGAGAGAAATTATATATATTATATTTAAATATATTATATATTTAATTAAATTTTATAATATATATTTTTTTATATATATATACTGTAATGTATTCTATATTTAATAATATGCATTATTATTTTATTGATCTATCCTTTTTAATATATTATAGAAATATTTTTAATGCTATTAATTTATGTTTATCACATTTAGAAACTATATATATATATATAAATTATATATTATATATATATATATATATATATTAATATATATATTTTAGAATGCTCAGAAGTATATAATCATTTATTTTTATCCTGCTTCCCAGTTTCATCACAGCTTTAATATTACTCCAATGTGAGCTCATCATTACCTGCCCTATTGTATGGAGTACTTGCTTTATCGAATAATTCAGTGGGTAGGGCTTACTTAGTTTCACCCGGCTATTTATATAGTAAGTAGTGAGACTAGAGTTAAAGTATACAATAGCTTATATTTAAAAACTGTAGGATTTACCTTATCACAGTTCAACTTGACCTTTAGAAGATCGTTTTGGCTCACTCTCGCGGGTCCATGCGATGAGGTGTATAGCTTATATTATCTCTTGTTCTATAAATAGGTTAATACTACAGCAGTAGCAATGAGTAGTGCATAATTATCACAAGGTGATAGATGACTTATAATCCACGTGTGACCTCACTATTTAATCATAGCCTCATCGTATCATCATAATGAGGGTATAGTTATAGCAGATTGAGCACTCACCTAATTAGTTTTGATTGTTTTAATTAGTATAGTATATATATAGGTATAACCTCTAAGTACTCTAGTTATAACGTTTTATTGTAATACAGCTGCTTATCATTTGTCTGTCAAACATTACTGTTCAGAGTAATCAGAATTAGGCTGGGTCTAACTCACTGTTGTATTCCGCTAATATTTAATCTTACTCCATTACCTAAGGCTAGCCGTTAACTCATGTGTATTCTCATTACCTGGGCGAATTTGGTGAGCTTTAGTGATTGGTAATAGAGATGTAGAGCATTGGCACACTTGAATAGGCTTGCCATGATAGTATTATATTATGTATAGAATAAATAATACTGTTTAAAAATAAATAAAAATATAATAAAAAAAATAATATTAATAAATTAGTATATATATATATAATATATATTATATAATATTATTATATTATATATTTAATAATAATATTAATATATAATAATTTATATATAATATATATATAATATAAATAATATAATATTATATTTAATATTTAATGTATATATATTATTAATATATAGTATAATTAATATCTAATATATATATTAATATTATATTAATTATATATATATATATATACTTATATATATATAGTATATATATAATATATTATTAAATATATATATATATATATATTATATATATATAATTATTATATATATTATATAAATATATTTTATATTATTAAAATATAATAATATATTAATATATATATATTATATATTTAATTAATATACAGTATATATATATATAGTTATATAATATATAAATATATATATTATATTATAAATATATATATATATAATAGATAATAAATATATAATATATAATGCAAATATATATATATATATATATATATATATAATAATAATAATATATAATATATAATATAATTAATATAATTATATATATAATTAATAATATATATATTATATATATATATATATTAATTAAATATATTATTATAATATAATGTTTAAATATATTTATATTATAATATATATATTAATTATAGTTATATATATTATTACTATCAATTGTCAATTTTCCATTTGCGTGTAGGAAGCGAAATTAGAGGATAAGGAGAAATATATTACAGGTTCATGAGAATTCCAAAGGAGTTAAAGTTTTTAGTATCACTCTTTATTTAATCTAATTAATTATTATAATGAAGTTTATTTAGTATAACTTTATATTATTTACTGTCATCAGCTCTGATTCTTTCTTTTTATTGTTATATATATATATATATAAAAAATAAAATTAATAATTAGTATTTTTATTATTTTATTAAAACCTTTAATTAAATATATTAAAGGTTATTCCAGTTTCTAGTCTCCTTTCACCCGCTACACCACACATAATATTTATTATTAAATGCCACTTATTAAGTCCTTATTAATTGTTATAATATAGATAACATGTTGACTTAATATTAGTATTCTTATTTTCCGATTTACTGTATTATGAGGCCTTAGATCTTTCAATTGAGCTTATGGAACTGACGTCGTTTATACTTTATTATTTTATTTAAGAGGAAGTCGAAAAAGCTTGGTAGTAGAAATGTATAGACTTATTCTGGGTCGCCTTCTATGCACATTATACCAATTTTTCCTTATTCTCTCTCTTCACCGTGGCTTCTCTCTTGACATATCTCTCTCTTCCTCCCTCCAATACATACAATACATCTCATTCTTCTTCATCTCCTTTGAGTGTAACACAAGATCCTCAATCTACTAACTCATCATCATTATAAGATATTTTGATAGAAATTTCTACTCTTTCTCTTTTTTTTACTAACAAACAAAAAAAATGAAACTACGAAAGAAAATTTATTTTGAAAACTAAATTAATATCATTTGTTGTATTATATTATAACATTTACAAATAACATTCTTAATATAAATAAAACTATAGACAAAATAGAAATGTAAAACTAAAACTCTTCAATATCATTATTAATCATATCGAATTTGAGCATTTTCTAAAATCTATTTATTTGTTATTTTACTTAGATTATAAATTACTAAAATACATCATCAATAACTCTCATCAAAGGCCAACCCTTATTAATATTGCGAATGTTATGTATATATATATATAATACCATTTAAAAAAATCCATATGACAATCTAGGAATTAATTTATACTTAATCTAGCTCAACCCGTACAAGTGATGGTCGAAACTCTGTCGAGTATACATATAGATTAAGTAGAGCAATTTCACTTAATCTGATAATTTAGGGACAATGGTTCTAAAATTAATTCACTCTACTCTTTTAACTAACTATATAGTATATTAATATATTATATATATATATATATATATATTACACCTAAAGTATATATATATAATATATATATTATAATATATATTATAATAAAATAAAAAAATAAAAATATATTTAATATTTACTCTCTATAATCGAATTCACTGATTTTTCTTCTTTAATAATATTATCAACTAATAACTATCTCCACCTCATAAAACAAACGAATGCCTAAAAAAGTTCCAATCATTTACATAAATTCATATACAATACATTAATATGATATATATATATATTATATATTATATATATATAATATATATAATTAATATATATATTAATTTATATATAATATATATACTATAAGTGATTATATTAATGATAATAAAGTATATATAGGGTAAGCCTATACTCAATTATATAGATACACTCCAAAAAATATATTATTATATATATTATTATATTACTATTTAATATATATATATATATACTAATATATATATATATTAAATTATATATATATAATATAATCTAGTTGAATTAATTACTCATGAATTAATAATATCGTTTATTTTGTAATACCTTTATAAATATTATATAAGAATATAAAGTTTTAAGGTTAGAGAGAATTTTATTACGGACGATTATTATTAATTTATGGGGAACTATAATTAGGTAAAAATTTCAATAATAAATAATTCACGTGGCTAATATAGGAAAATTATTAATAAGCTTGCACTCGACAAAGGTATTAGTGTTCTTTCATTGTATGTACACTACGTGATAAATAAATAATAAGTAAGATTTAATATATACTATGGAATTTTAAGGAAAAGGTGATTGGCCGTAGATAGGCCCGCGCGCCCAGTGGTCTAAGTGTACTTGATTAAATAGGATATATGGGCACGTTAGTTAAGTGTAATCCCCTTACTCACTCGTGAGATATTTCGAATTAATTTTATGTATATATCAAAAAACATAACAGTTGTTCATAATGGCTCAGTCTTACATAAACTCAACTCTACATAAACTATTATTTAACGTACGTTTAACTAATCCAATTTAAACCGAAATAAAGGTTCCCTAAGGTCTATAATAACTTACTATATTGATATTTCTTATATTTAAGCTTAGAGTTTTATTAGTAGCAGTTAAATTAAACTGCAACAAAAAAAATTAATATAATGTCCACCATCTTTTATTTTTTATTTGATTTATTGTTTAAAATATTTTAGTAAATTAAAATATAAATTAAATGGAATTCTGAAACAACACACTTAATATAATTATAAGTTATTGTACTGTATTTTATAATGTTATATTACATTATATAAATTTTTCTTCCTTATTAATTTATACTAACTATCTGTGGACTTCAATATCGAACCGTAAGATTAAGTTGGTTTTTGTTATATAGAAATAATTTCATTACTGAAGTTCTATAATTATACTTTTTAAATAACGTGAGCACATCTTTACAATTGTGATAGCTATTATAAAAGAAGATGCGTGATTAGATATATTAAATAGTGAGAATAATTATAGTGGAATATATAATCAATTTCTTTAAATATCTTAAAGACGATATAATTGAAAAGAGCAATATAGAGAATTAAAAAGTGATATATAATTTTGAAGACACTTAAAAAGTCTGGTTCAGTATTAATATCTAAATCTTGTTTGTAAATAATAATATCTCCCAATAAGTGAAATAAATAATTATATTTAAGTAACAAGATTTACTATACTAGATAATATATTTTAATTATATTTAATTAAATATATAGATTAATAATTAATTTAACTATAAAATAATTAATAATAATAATATAAATGAATATTAAAATGAATAATAATAATATATAATAAGTATAATTAATTATAATAATAATAATAATATTAAATAATATATAAATTAATTAATTTATATATATAATTATAATATGAAAATAATTATATTATTAATAATTAATCAAAAATATTAATATAGTAAAGGAAAAATAATTTTTAATAATATAATTATATATTATTAAGTAATTAAATAATCGAAATCTAGTTTTAATAATAACAATAAGTTTTTGATGATATAAAAGGAATTAAAACAATTACATAACAATTTTGTATACATAATTATAAACTCCTCAATAATTGAATAATATGATTAACTGATATATAACTTAACCAGCGAAATGTAATATAATGACAACCATAATCAAAACTAGAATAACCTCCAAACTCTATAATAATAAAAAAATACAATATAAAAAATAAATAATATAATTAATAATAAGTAATAATAATTATAATAATTATTATTAGTTATAGTAATAATAGTTAATTGTTATATTAATATTAACATAATACATATAATAATAATGCGGAACATTCAGTAATGTTTATCTGTCGGAACGAATGAAGGAAGAATTGCAGGAAAAAATTTAATCAATTAACAAAAAATGGTAAATAGTTTAAGTCTCCAAAGTTAAACATTTAAATGCTAAAACAAATATAAAATATTTTTGATAATTTAAAATTAAAGTTATAATTTTTAATAATAGAAAATCAATAGCACAAATAATATATGAGTGTCCTGTAGAGGCACAATATTACATTCTTCATTCTCATCAAATAATATAAAAATCTGGATTTCTCTCCGTAAGAAAGTATACACGAGACAGGAAACAAGGAGCGGACCCATTACTAAAAATTAAATGAAGTTTTTCTAGTAAATTAAAATAATGTATGGTTGTCTAATTTTTCAATTAACTATATTACTGATAAGAAATTTAGGGATTATGCTGATCTTTGTCGCAAAATCCTTAATATACAGCCAGTCATCGTAAGCAACAATATATATATATATCATCCGAATTCAACATCTCGTTCAGCAAGAAGATCGTGAATATATAAACCAATAAAAACAACGGCACCAATCTTTTGAACCGTATAATATTATTAACTAAATTAAGTAGTGCGAGTCCGACTACTTACACGAGAAACTTTTGGATTAATGGTTATCTGTCGTTGTCCCCCAACTACTAATATAATGATTTATCATTCCTACCTTATAAATTTCACTATATTTATGACATATTATCAAAATGCATAAAATATAGATTAAATTCAGATCAATCTGGCGCCCGGATAACATTATAGTGTATTCTTATTAATTTAATGATATTTTTCTATTAGAGTAAGCTTTAATGACCCATCTCGAAAGTCTAGATAACCAAAGTTTAAGTGGGGCGACCCATTGGGGAAGGACTCCTGCCATAGGTCAATTTTTGAAGGTTAGTGCCCTGTGTTTACCCATCATTATATATTAATTTTAATAAAACTTTGTATAAAACTTCTACTACCTATATGTTCATGCATTAATTCAAACCTTTTCTGAGGACATTATTAGCTAATTACAGTGTATAACTTCCATACCAACATTTATATAGTAATAAATTAAATTTATATATAATTAATTGGTTTTAATATGTATATGTATATTTTTATATAATTTATAATATATAATAAAAATAAAACTTTAGAGATTATAATGTTAATTAAATATAATATATATATAAATACTATTATAATGTATTATATATTAAAGTATCATTATATATATAAGGAGAATATATATTACTAATTATAATATATTTTTGTTATATTATATTAAATTATATAATAATATATATATATAATATATTATTATAATATATATATATATATTAATTATGATATTAATATATATATATATATATATTATATAATATTATTATATTATTATAATAATATAATAATATTATTAATTAATAATAATATTAAATATAATAAATTAATAAATATTTATAAATAATAATAATTACTATATTAAATATAAATATCCATAATTAGAGGTTTCATTATAAAATAAATAATTATAATAATAATGTAATAAATGTTAAAAAGGATTAACACTGTGTTAAAGTAAATAATAATTAATAATAATTAATAATTATTAATAATTAATGAGTTTGTCTTTAGCTTTCTCATGATATATATTGAGTAATAATAATTATAATAAACTAATAAATAGGTATTACTATATAAATAATAATAACAAAATTAGGTAATAAATAATCAATTAATAAATTAATAAAATAATAAAATTAAATAGATTAATATAATAATAATAATAATAATTAAATAAATTGAAAATAATAATATATATAATTAAATATTATATAATAATAATATAATAATAATAAATAAATAAATAATTATATATAATATATATATATATATATAATATATATATATATATATAATTATATATAGAAGTATCATATTAAAGCTTATGATATATATGAGGTAGGTATATATGTATATTTATTAATATATATAGTATTATTATATATTATTATATATTAATTATATATATATATAATATAATATTAATATTATATATATTATTTATATTATATATATATATATAATATATATTTATAGATTAGTAGTATATATAATATATATTTATATATATTAAAATAAATATTTAAATATATAATTATTAATATTATATCATATATATAAATAGTTATCACTGATGAATATTATCCTCTTTGCCATTAGTTTTGATTTTATTTGTTATTGAGACTATTAGAGAGACTTAAACTAAGTTATTATACTTATTTATATATTATTATTATATTATTTGGAATATATAATAATATATAATATAGGTATAATTAATATAGGTATATAATAAAATATAAATTATTATATAGGTTGTAATTTTAATTTTAATAATTATAATAATTACATTAAAATAAATTTTAATATTATAAATAAAATGAATTAATAATAGTTTATATTTATTTAAAACTATTTACTATATATAGATAGATATTGATATATTATTAATATAATTAAATATTATTATTAATTATATACTCATAAAATGTTAGGATTAGGTAGGCATGAGTATGTAATGTTTTTGATAATGCTCTCTCAAAAACCTAAATGAAATACATAATGTAATGTAGTGGAATATAATAGAAATATAATGATTCTTAATATTCGTTCATATATATTACGTATATCTATTATAAATAGTCTCTCTCTCAAATATGAGAACCCTCACTATTTTAACTGAGACTTATATACTCTATTATATATATTTGTCATATTTATTAATTAAATATGATGATGAGTGGATTGCTTAACAATTCATGTTATTTTATTCGAACAATTATTTTAAATATTGTATTAATTCTAATATTTATGTAATTATATTAATCTTGGACAATTATGGAGGATATTATGGAACTGTCTATTAAATAACTGAGTAGTTATGATAGATATTTTTGAAACATTATTTATATTCTTTATTGTTTACTACTTATTTATTATATATGTAGATTATGACGTAAACTAGATTTAATCTTTGTGATAATTATTATTATTTAGATATATAATAATATGATTCATTTATTTCCTTATTTCTAATTAATTAATTGCAAATGAGTATGTTATAATGTATATTATTATATATATATTTAGATCAGTCTTATTCTTCAATATCATAAAATTTAATATTATACAACCTTAAAAAAGTTCTAATATATATTAAATAATAATTATTTTAATTTTATTATTTCTCATAATTATTATATTACACTCATTGTTTCCTCGCATTAATACAAGGAGAGCTAGTGCCTGAAAGGCTTTTAACTCATCACCACCATTCAAGGAGGAAGTAAACAAAACACAATAAACGTGAGCAGTTAGGATTAAAGAGGTTATAAAGAGGTTTCCAGCCCAGCAGAATAGACTAAGAAATTTTTCATCACAAGATTCGACTTTTTTTTAAGAAAAATTCAACTTTGCTGTTGCCAGAATTTAATGATTTTTATATATTCTTTTCTTGCTTTAAATTTTATTCTTAATATAAAAATAATTATTTTCTTCAGTGAAAATTGCCTAAGGAAAGGAATGTTTTGTGGGCTTCTCCAATTCACCTTTGTATGCCGGAAATTTTGTGTTTTAGAGGAATTTTCATGCTTAAATTTTAAAAAACTAAAAATTTCGAATAATAAATAAATCTTTTTTGCGTTTAACCCGAGCTAACATTTGTTCACATCTAAGATCTCTTTCAAATCTACCGTTGAACGATTCCTTCAGATGTTTAACCTCCTGCGCGCGAGTAAGTTGGTATTTAATATATATATAATATATATATATATATATTATATATATATATATATATATATATATATATATTAGTATTTATAGTAGTATATATATATATATAATATATATATTATATATATATTATATATATATATATATATATATATACCACAGACATTACCGTGCTATAGATTAAACTTTTTCAACCTCAACATAAAAGTATAAGGAATCAGGAGAAATAGTGGGAAAATTGTTGAAAAAATTGGGTTAAAAAATCCCTCAAATCAAATAATTCTCGAGATAGCTTTACCAACTACTCCGATACTAATTTTTTTTAATTGCTCCCTAGAATACCAAAGGTCCAAATATATTATATTATATATTATATATATTATATAGTGAGTTATATATATATATATATAATAATATATATATTGGTTTAGTATTAATAGGTATTTCTTATGATTATATTATGTAAATATGTCGTTATGTTATAGTATATATATGACTCGAGTTATCGGTATGAATATTACCGTTTAACTTGTCATTATTTTATGTTTTATGTTTTACTTGAATTTAGAGACATTTATTTTTTTTAATGTATTAAGGAAAACATGTTAACCTTAATCAATGATAAATATAGATCCAATGGCTTTCTTATTTTCTTCAATATATATATATATATATATATATATATATATATATATTATATATATATATAATATATATTATATATATATATATATATATATATATATTATATACTTATATAATATATATTGTATATATATATATAGTTATATATATTATATATAGTATTATAGTATATATAGGTATAGTTAATAATAACTGTATTATATATAATATATATATATATATAGTTCTATTAGTATTAAGTATGTTTAAAGTAAAGTCTATAGATTATATATAGTTGCGTAGAGTAGTTATTATATATATATTATAGTTAGTAAGTTAAAACTAGTATTATAGGATAAGTTATATATATATATAATATATATAGTTATAGTTAAGTATATACTTATATATATAGAGCTCGTAAATGGATATATATAATATATATATATTATACATATATATATATATTAATTATATATATTATATATATATATATAAGTTAGTATATCTTATGGATTTATAAATGGTATATATTATGATGTACATAATATAATGTAATTAGGTTGTAATTATATTATATATTATATAAAGTATAAATTTATATTATATAATATTACATTTTAAATATATATTTTAAGATATATAATTATAGTGAGTTAGCCGGTATATAAATAGTTATATATATTTTATATAGTAATATATTATATAAATAAATTAATTTATATTATATATATTAGATATTATAAATAATAATGATATATAGAATATTTAATAGTTATATATAGTAATATATATATATATATACTTATTATATCATGATTTAGTATATGATATATTATATGTATATAGTATTATATAATAGTTAGTTATATAGATTAATATATATAATATATTATATTATATATAATATAAATAATGATATATAATATATATATATATATAATGATATATATACATGGCATAAATCAATGACAATTTATAAAATGTATCATAGTCTTGTCTATTAGTAATATATAATTAAGGGTGTAAATATTGTTAAATAAGGGATTATTTGAGTATATGAT
>JABUQX010016805.1:0-12500 GCA_015478945.1 Trachelipus rathkii | reverse complement strand
CGAAACGTTTCTGTAAAACAAAGAAACAAACAATAATTAGACGATAGACAGAACTAAATATTTTACTTTGTTCAAGCTTCTTTAAGTTGTTTATATGTTTTCAAAGTTTTTAAGCTTTTTCTTATAGGATGGTTTTGCATCTCAAATGGATTGCTGCAAGTCTATTAGTTTTAGAAGTTAAAACCACTAAAAATGGATTATCTTTCTAAATGTAACGCATTACTTAATGATAACTCAGCCTACAGTTTCTAAAAGTGTTAGGCATCTTCTCCCAGTAACAGATCGCTCCCTAAGAGCTTCTCCCTTCACCAATACACTGCTATTAGAATTTGATATTATTCTTGACCAGCAACTCCCGGTAATTGGTATTCAATCTCCAAGATCAATAATATCCTTAGGATATATGAAATAAAATAGGTATGAAAAGCTAGCAAAATTTATTGGAAGGTTTTGAATTAGTATAACACAAATCAGATACTTACTGCTTCGTTAATTCCGTGATGTCTCTCAGCTGAAACATTTTGTACTTGATCTGTGCTTTTACAAGCACATGGATTTTTCAAATATTCTAAAATTTCAGATAACTTTGTGGAATTCATCTCTTGGACCTCATGAAGTTGTTGAACTTCTGACTTGACATCCGAAATTTTTCTAGACAGATCTTTCTCCAAATCATCGAAGTATTCTTTCATCTTTTTGATTTCGGCATTAGATTTATCATCATCAATGCTATAAAACGAAAATAAATTGCATTGCTAAGCCAAATATTTAAAAAAACACCATGTGATGTTACAGATAGGAAAAATTAGGGTGAAACGGGACATCCAATGTCCTAACGATACCAAAGAATTCTCTCTCCTCTCTCACTCTCTCTCTCTCTCTCTCTCTCTCTCTCTCTCTCTCTCTCTCTCTCTCTCTCTCTCCTCTCTCTCTCTCTCTCTCTCTGCTCTTCTCTCTCTCTTCTCTCTCTCTTCCTCAAATTTTCCTTCTATATAATCATTTTTCTTTTTTTGTTAACCAAATCAGTCTTACCAGGCGTTTTTGATCATATTTTGAATCTTGCCCTTAAAACTATATATATATATATTATATATATATATTATATATATATATATATTGTGATATATTAATTTATATAATAGATATATAATGTTTAATATACTTATATTTTGTATAATAATTATATACAGATATATATATATATATATATATATAATATGAAGAATCATAATTTAGTGTAGGTTGCCTATAGTGAAGGTGTTAATAAAAGAGTATCTGCACGCAAGAAAAGATAGAAACGAATGGGGAGTTGTATGGGGTCATCAGCAAGTTGAGAATTGGAAGGGCCAATATATAAAAATTTAAAATATATCAATATTTTTTGGGCTCTGGTGGGACTTGAAGAGGTTCGTAAAACAGTTTGTTTATGTATTGGCGAATTTGTTTCGATACGATGTCTAACGGAAAGCAGTTTTTTTTCCTTTACAAATCATTTCAAACATTTAATATTATTTTTATGAAACAAGACCTAAATCGGCTGGTGTCACTAAAATTGATAATTACGCCCATAAAAAAAAATGTTATAAATATGGAGGGCTATTATATCATATTTATAATCTTCAAAATAAATTAGTTAAGTACGAAAATTAATGAATTAAAGATTTGGTAACGATCTAGTAAAAAAAAGTAATAAAAAAAAAAATAAAAATGACCCATTAAAGCACGGCCATTGTTATCATTATTATTCTTATTATTATTATTATATCTATTTATTATATTATTATTGCATTCATTATTATTCATTATTATTATTATTATTTTTATTACAGTATCTATTATGATTCTCTAGAACAATTATTACGATTAATTATGATTATTAGATTATTATTTATCATTTATTATATTATTATTATTATTATATTATTATAATTATTATTATTATTATTATTATTATTATTATTATTATTATTATTATTATTATTGTTATTATTATTATTATTATTATTATTATTATTATTATTATTATTATTATTATTATTATTATTATTATTATTATTATTATTATTATTATTATTATTATTATTATTATTATTATTATTATTATTATTATATTATTAATTAATTATTATTATTATTATTATTATTATTATTAATTATAGTAGTAGTGAGTAAGTAGTAGTAGTAGTAGTCAGTAGATAGTAGTAGTCAAGTAGTAGTAGCTAGATAGTAGTAGCTAGTAGTAGTATAATCAATAGTATACGGTTAATAGTATAAGAATTGTAAGTAGCGGTATTATTAGTAGAGACATATTAGTTAATTAATTGCCTGGTATAATATACTGTAAGTTAAATTTAGGAAAAATCAAGAACTATAAAATAAAATTCGTTTCAATTATTCACACAACATAAATCATAATTTGTTACTGCTCAGTAGTAAAATATATTTACTATTTAATAAAAAGCATAAAAACATTCATAAATTTAAAAAATTTTAATAATTAAGATAAAAATTATAAAACTTTTAATTTATAAATATTATTTTAAAATTTGTGAACAAATAATTTAAAAATAATCTCCACATAATTACTCGCTGTTTTGGATTTCGAAAATTTTGATGCGAGGTTAAAAACTTCGTTAAAAGAAACTTATATATATATTATAATATATATATATATATATACATATATAATATTATATATATATATATATCATTATATCATATATATTACTATATATATATAATATAATATATTATATATATATTTTATATATATATTTTAGTATATATATAAATACTAATATATATTATATAATATAATATATATATATATATATATATACTATACTATATAGTCTCTCTTATATAATATATATATATATATATACTGATATATATATAATAATACTATATAAATAATAATTTCTATATATATGACTATTAATATATTATATATACTAATAGCTATATCTAATTATATATATATTTTATTTTAAAATATTTATATATATAAAACATATATAAATTTACATACATAATATATATATAATATAAATTTACATATAAAAAAATTTACATACAAGTATAGATATAATATATATAATTTTGTATATATATATATATATATATATTATATACTATATATATATATATATATATATTATATATATATATATATATATATATATATATAATATATATTATATATATATATATATATATATATATATATTATAATTATATATATTATATATATATATATATATATATATATATATATATATATATATATATATATATATATATATATATAATATATTTATATTATATATACTATTATATATATATATATATATATATATATATATATATATATATATATACTACTATATATATATATATCATACTATAATATATATATAATATATATATAATATTATATATATATACTATCATATATATATATATATATATATATATATATTATATATATATATATATAATAATATATATATATATATAATATATTAATATATTATATTACTATATATATAATATAATATATATTATATATTATTATATATATAAGTATAATTATATATTATATATATATATATAGTATATACTATATATATATTTACTATAATTATATATATACCAATATATATATATAATATATACTATATAACTATATATATTTATCATTATATATATATATATATATATACTATATTACAGATTTTTATTAAATTTATTATATGCTAGGTAATAATTAAGACTGTAAAATCTTATAATTAAAACTTTTTTACAGATTATCTATTCTTAAATTATTTAACATATCGTATTTAAATTGAAGGAAAAATGTGAAAGAATATACGTGAAACTAAAAGTTTATTTTTAAAAATTGTTCAAAGTCAACATAATGTGTTTTGTCTTTTTATTAATTGACGAACTTATGATTTAGAATCTAATTTTCATAATTTATTGTTTATTATGCCAAGCATTTAATAAACTGATATTTCTCTACTGATACTTCTGCTACTTATAATTCTTTTACCATTAATCGTTCACTATTAATATAATAATTTAATACATAATAATACAATAATATTAATAATAATAATAATAATAATAATAATAATAATAATAATAAATAATAATAATAACATAATAATAAATAAATAATAATAACTTAATAAAACTAATAATAATAATATAATATATAATAATCAATAAATATATAATTAATCAATAATAATAATAATCTAATAACATATATAATAAATAATATACTAAATACTATCATTAATAACGTAATATATAATAATTACAGTAATACATAATTAAAACTAACAATAATAATAATCTAATAATAGTAAATATAGTTAAGAATAATCAATAAATAATAATAATATATAATACATAATAAAATAATATAATAATAATAAATAATAATACATAATACATTAATAAATAATAATAATATAATAATCAATAATAATAATCGATTAAATAACTATAATAATAATAATAATAATAATAATAATAATAATAATAATAATAATAATAATAATAATAATAATAATAATAATAATAATAATAATAATAATCCATAAATAAAGTCAATCAATAAATTAATAATATATAATAATAATAACTATATATATAATAATATATGTTATCATTTACAAATCATGATAGATCTATATGACCATAATAACCAATCAATACATAATAACATCAATAATAAATAATATTTCTACATAATAATAATACATAATAACTAAAATAAATAAACTGATAACATTAATAATAATAATAAAAATAATAATAATAATAATAATAATAATAATAATAATAATAATAATAATAATAATAATAATAATAATAATAAAAATAATGATAATAATTAATAAAATAATGATAATTATAATGTTTTCAGCACTTCAAAATTTTTTTATGAAAATAATAATAATAATAATAATAATAATAAATAATAATAACATAATTAAAAAAAATAATATAATAATAATAATAATCTTATAATAACTTAATAATAATAATAATAATTAAATATAATAATAAATCACATCAATAATAATAATAACATAATAATCATAATAATAATAAAATACATTAATAATCACAAAAACACATTACAATAATAAAACTTTACAAAATTGAAACATAATCAATTTCCAATAATAATAATAATAATAATAATAACAATAATAATAATGGCTGTACTAAAATGTTTTTTTTTTATTACTTTATTTTACTAGATCGTTACTAAATCTTTTATTCTTTTATTTTGTTCACCGTTAAACATATATTTACAAAGATGAAAAATATGACCAGAATAATAGCCCTCCATACTCATAATTATGATAGTGACGCGTCTTCAATAAAGCTTTACCACAGTATACACAAAAATTTAAAAAACCTTTGACTTCTTCTTATAGCCAGCTTTCACTAACTGAGAATCTATAAACGAAAGTACCTTCATCATTAACGTATGATTTTAAGGACGTTATATTCTATAAAGCTGATAGATGAGTGTAAGCCTAAAAGATACACAAAAGCTGCATATTATAGTTGAATTTTATTTCAGTCTATGTTAGCTCAAACTCATAAAACTTAAGAAAACATTCAATTTGAGTCTTTCATTTAACATTCCGCGCAGTAAGCTCATCGGTCTCTGCTTGATGAATAATTGACAGTTAAGCGCGCATTTTTAACCATAAATATCAAAATAGGCGACAGACACAATGGAAATATTTTGAACTAGCTCACTTGGTGAAATAAATTCGAAAATACTTGGAATAACACTATATTATATAGCATATAATCAATTTAACTTTATTAATTTTAGATTAAATATTCTAGTTAGACTAAAAATTGTTAGCTCTTCCAACATTTGATGACCTTCTTGAAATACTTATAAATATAACTGTGAAAGAAGTTTTGGGATTCAAATTACCATGACATATTTTCCATTATTTTTCAAACAGGTGGAAATTGGCAATACATATAATATTATATATATATATTAATATACTATAGTATACATATTATATATATATATATATACTATATATATATATATATATATACATATATACTACTATATTATATATACTATAACTATATATATATTACTATACATATATCACTAACGATATCATTACATTATATATATGTTATATTACTATATATATCATATATATATAAACATGATATATATATGACTGTATATATATATATATATATATATTACTAATATATATACTATATCAGAGCGTGGGGCGCGCCTATAATTTTTTGGAGTGCGCCTGCGCATAGCGGCCTAAGCCGCCGGACCTAGTGCGCCATTGCGCCTATGCGCCTATATTTTTTGTCACATCAATGCGCCTAGAGCGCTATGCGCCTAGTGCGCCTATGCGCCTTTGCGACTGCGACTCTTTCGCTGGCCGTGGATGTTCGCTAAAGTTTATCGTGAACAGTTAAACTTCTAGTGCGATAATTAAAAGTATGCTTTTATAAGGAAGAAAAACACATCCTTCAAATTTGTGTTAATTTAAAACACCGTAAACTAAATTATCTACCCACGTCCTTCTTCCGTCCTCAATGTCCTTGTGGTCCATGTTTTCCCCCAGGAGGTTCACTTCAGCACGAGCGCTGAAGAATTGAAAATTTTCAGAGCACATAATTGTCCAATTTATTGTATTTAGACCTATTAACTAGTCATATATATAATATTATAATTATATACATAGTATATATATATATATGATATAATATATATATATATATATATATATATATCTATTATATATCAAATATATATAATAATACATATATATATTGTTATAAATATTATATATAAGATATATAGTATATATATTATATAAGTTTTACTACTGATATTTAGAATGATACAACAGTTTGCACGCTTCTAAGTTCTAACTTTAAGGCGTAAAAAAAAACATGCCCTTTGTTCCCGTTCATAGGCAGCGGCGGCTTGGCGCAAGAATATAGCCCTGTCGGCCGGCCCCTTTATTTTGGGGGCTTAAGGGGGGTTTTTATCACGCCGCTTTTTTAAAAATTTTGTTGCGCCTACAAGATTGGATAGTGCGCCATAGCGCATAGGCGGATAGGCGCAACTCAGGTGCGCAACGCCCAGCTGCTTGAATATAATATTATAATATATTTATAATATATACTATATATAACTTATATATATATATTAGATATAAGTAATCCCTTGATGTTATTAATACCTATATTACTATATATATATATATATTATACATAATATATATAGTATATATATATATTATATTATATATTATATATATATATATATATGGCTCAGCGTCTGTATATAGCCGTCATAATGTATCTTAACAAACGTATTAATGCCTTACAGTAAAAACGGAATACATTGTGGAATGCCTTGCGGTCAAAGTTTTGCCCCTGAAAAAAAAAAAAAAAAAAAAAAAAAAAAAAAAAAAAAAAAAAAAAAAACAATCTCCAAAAACTACAATAGCTACAGGAAAATGGAATACATTTTTGGTATCCTGGTAAAATAAAAAAGTGGATTGTAAAAAAAAAAAAAATAAAAAAAAAAAAAATTGAGTGTTATGCTCATAGTAATTGATTAGAAGGCCTATTTAGAGACCTATTTGTTTCTCGTTAAAATAAATTAGACTTTCTATTACGAATTTATTGACTTTATACGGCACACTTAGGGGCTCGAGCGACGGTGGAACATAGGGGGGACGTGTTTCCATACCCCGTAGGGGAGGGCGGAGGAACCCCCGCGACACCCAAATAACCAAGAGCGCGGGGTTCCGGAGACCCTCCCCGGAGGGGGGAATTAGTCCTACGCCCGTAGTTCCCCGGAAGGCCGAGGAGACCCCGACCTCCTGCATCGTGCGGTTATCCCTTGGTATTCTCTAGTTAAAAAACAACAAAAAAAAACAAAAATTTGAATAGAAAGTCTAGTCTTTATTTCAACGAGAAACCAATAAAAAGTCTCTAAATTAGCCTTCTAATCATCATTACTATAATTATTTAACAATAATCTTTTTTTTTTTTACATTATCTCTTATGTGAAATTTTACCAGGATTCCAAAAAATGTATTCCATTTTCGCTGTAGCTATTGTAGTTTTTGAGATATAATTTATTTATTTATTATTTTTTTTTTTTTAATTTTTTTTTTTTTACTTTTTTAGGGCAAACTTCTAGGACCAGGATGTCCAGCAATGTTATTCCGTTTTACCTGTAGCATTCAATAGTTTTTAAAGATACATGTTGACGGCAACTCATAACAGACGCTGACATAATAGTAATACTATATATATACCTCAATATTATATATCATATACTATCAATTATATATACTTATATATATATATATATATACTATATATATAATATATATATTATATTATATAATATACTCTAATATAATATACATTATATATTACTATATAAAATACATGTAATTAATTCTTATAGTATATATATATATATATATATATATTATATATATATAATTATAAAAGTTTTAATTAATAAATATAAAATCTATAAGATTGTAAAAAAAAATAATTAAAAATCGTGACGAATTTGCGAAAACGAAAAAGAAATTTTGAATGCGGTTATATCGCTAAAATGACAAAAATAAAGTAGATTTAAAATATATAAATTTTTTTTTTTTTCTTTTTTTTTTTTTTTTTTTGTGCATCTATAGCGATCATAATTGCACTCAAAATTCTTTCGTTCCTTCCGCGTTATTTAACACTGGATTATTATTTTTTTACCAACTTAGATTTTATATTTATTAATTAAAACTTTTATAATTATTATCTTAATTTGTTACAATTTATACAATTTGTAAAGAAATATTTTCGGTTTTAACTAGGTAATAAAAATTTATTTTACCTCGTTAGGCTAGTCAACACAATGATGTTTTGCTTTTGAGTTTATTGACGGGAATTCTATATTTTACAGAATCTAATTTTCGTAATTTATAGAAGTTTATTCTTACAAGCAATTAATAAACTGATATCATAGTTTATAATATACTAAGTTAACGCAAATGAAAAAAAAAAAAAACTTTTCCATTTTTCAGATGGATTGAAAACAAACTGCACGATTTTATGAATGAAGTTTAAACAGTTAGTAATCAAAATTTGATAACTCACCCTTATATTTTGGCAGGAAATTACTGAAAACATAGGGTGAATAGTCTTAGAAACCATGTTCGACTAACAATAGATTGCGAAAAAATTACAACTTTCTTCTTTAATTAAATTAACTTTTTCATAAAAGTAAAAAATTTGACAATATCAGCTATATGATATTGGGACATTGAAATAACGCTATTTTTTTTTTTTTTTTTTTATATAAAACACACCAGTTCACACCACGAACTGGGCACTAGCCCTATTCAGGAATGGGAACTTTCTAGGTATTTCTACTAGGATCCGAACTAGGATTCGAACCACGACCTTGCCTGCGACTTCGTTGTCTACTAATGCTAATATCACATATATTATTTGATTAATCGACATTTCATATATATATATATTTCTCACTATATATATAATACTAATATATATATATATATATAATTATATACTATATATATATATATATAATATATATACTATATAAGGTAGATAATGATATATATATTTAGTACTCGTGATATACTCCTAGCATACTAATATTATATATATTATTAATTGTTTTTCATATAACAATGTTATATAATATATATATAAATATTATATATGTACTATATATACTATATATATATATATATTCATACATTATAATATACTATATATTATATATTATATATATTATATATAACTATATATATATTATATTACTAATTATATATATATATTTACTACATATATTACGTATATATATATATATATACTATACGTCAATATATACGACTATATATATATATATGATATGATATATAAATATATATAATATATATTAATATATTATACTTATTATTATATATATTATTATTATATTACTACCCTATACTACTATATATATATATACTATATTATAAAATATATTACTGTATTCTGTTAGTATTTTAATCTTAAATTTTTTTTTTCTATAGTAAAATATTTTTAGGTTTTTCTCACAATACACGGGCATGGTGGCCGTTTTCTGGAGAACAGTATAAATTAATAAGACTAATATATACTAAATATATATATATTATATATTTATTATATATATATATATATATATATATATATATATATTGATATTAATATATATATATATACTATATATATATATATTATATATTCTAATATGCATCTTTATTCTCGGCTCTCAAACTCGCTCGTATTCCTTTACCTACTCAACCTGACTTTTCGTCTCTCTGCCTGTTGATTCCCAGCTCACTTACCACTATACATTCGCTTAATCAACAGACTATTATCCATCCTTTCTATATGACCAAACAATCTTAAAACACTCGCTTAAATCCATCTCATTACGCCTTTTTTCACACCACACAAACTCCAAAGACAGGTTCATTCCATCATTTTCATCAAATATTCATTTCTCACACCTAACACGAACCCAAATTGATCCATGTGAACAGAATGCACCTTAGATTTATACCTCTTATTCCACACCATAGTATCACCACCATGCATTAACATCGGTAACAAAACTTCAAGCAGAGCCCTAGCAGGCTCGAATTATTCCTTTTACATTCACTAAGAATTTAATTTCATCAGCCATCTTCCCACCATTCACAACTTTCCTACTACATACTGCATCACCCGTTCCCTTTCACTCCGAACATATAATCTAAATTTTTACTCGGTTATATACGTTTTCCAATTGCACTCACCATCTTCCAACATGATTTCACAACGAGGACTCTCCTCACCCACTGCCATCACCTTACTCTTATATTCACCTACTTTCAAACCCATGCTTTTGCACATCCTATCAAAACTCTCTACCAATCTTTTCAAACTTTCTTGAGATTCGCCACACATCATCAGCGTATAATAAATAGGGCACCATCAGTCTAACAGCCTCCCCTTACCTCTAATTCTTTCATTACCCAATCCATATACAAGTTCAATAGCCATGGACTGAGCATAGAAAACATTCATGCCTTCATTCACCTCCCATTATTCTTTTAACTAGTCTCACGTACGTTGACAAACTATTTTGAATCCTTCAGAAACCTACCTCCACCACTATATATCACTAACAGATGTCACCAAGCTTCCCTATTAATCCTGTTGGAAGTTCATAAAACCTAAACACAATCTATTTCTCTTCTTTCCAGGTTTGTATCCAATGTAGAAAACATTGTTATCATACCATCAATATCTATCATTTCTAAATGCACCTTTCTTCTTCGCCAACCAATCCCTCAGTCCGCACTCTTTCTAACAAATTACCCAAGTAATATAATCTTTCCTACAACGCCCTCAATAACTAATTCTACCTTATTGGGTCCCCCTTATCTTCCATACCCTTATATATAAGGGTACCATTACTGCTCTCCTCCAATCGTTCGGAAATATACCCTTCACAAAGCCTTTGTTACATGAGAGTTTTTTAGTTTCATTCAGATCGGTACTAATTCGTCATGTTCACATTCTTGAAACATTCTCACCTATTGACATCCATTCGCATTCCATTCTCAATCTTACCATTCTTTCAGACATTTTTCACTTGCGCACCCATCATCCTCTTTCCCAAAATATATTTCTTCTTGCACCATCAAATCTCCAAAACAACCTTCCACTTATCCACCTCATCACTGTCCATGCTCATGCAGACTTTTTGGTTTTTCCTCTCCAACCTATCCTAACATCCATTTCAACATTCACAAAAGTATCAACCCTATTCATTATCTTATGAAGATTCGCCTTAATCTTTCGTACTTCCTTCCAGAAGAGTTTCCCATTCCCTTGCAACTCCCTATTACGATTTTCAAATCCTTGTTTTAAAAAACATTTTAAAAACCGTTAAATTTATTGTCTTATTTATGAAGCATGAAAAGATTATAAATCTTTATACAGCAGTACTTAACAACTTTCCTAATTTTTCTGATCTCCTTTGCGAAAAGTGAATTTTAATTTCAGTTGTAAGTAGGATTTAACAACCTCACGCACAGCCAGACAAAACTCTGCTATATTTAGAGTTTTTACTAGTGACACAGACCTGAAAGATTTTCAACAAACAACTTAAAGATATATCTAATAATCATATTATATTAATATAGTTATACTATAGTAATATATATATATTAGTATTACTATATATTATATAGTATATATATAGTATTATATATATATTATATAAATAATATATATATATATAATATCAGTATTATATATATCTATATTATTATATATATATATATATATATATATTATAATAACTATATTATATATACTATATATACTAGTTATAACACTAT
>JABUQX010016804.1:12500-15162 GCA_015478945.1 Trachelipus rathkii | reverse complement strand
ATCATCATCATCATCATCATCATCATCATCATCAATATCATCATCAATATCATCATCAATATCATCATCAATATCAATATCAATATCAATATCAATATCAATATCAATATCAATATCAATATCAATATCAATATCAATATCAATATCAATATCAATATCAATATCAACATCATCATCATCATCAATATCATCATCAATATCATCATCAATATCATCATCAATATCATCATCAATATCATCCATATCATCATCAATATCATCATCAATATCATCATCAATATCATCATCAATATCATCAATATCATCATCAATATCATCAATATCATCATGAATATCATCAATATCATCATCAATATCATCAATATCATCATCATCATCAATATCATCATCATCATCAATATCATTATCATTATCATTATCAATTACCTTTTTTCCTTAAGACTGGGGGTAAGGTGCCTAACATGCACCAGAAACAGACAAGTAGTAGAAGAAAATGACACAAGTCGAAAAGAAAGCCCAGCTATACCTCCCCTTTATACCTATTAGTAACTCGCCGAAGTCAGAAAATCCACCCTAGAGCTTCACGGGACCGAGATGAACCCTCACTATGACATCTCGCCAATGTGGAGTTCATAACTTGGCTCAGGTGGGCCACAACCATACACCCTCACAAAATACTGCCATTCACTCCTATTATGCAACTTTCTTCTCGCCCATGCAAAACTAATATCACACTCCTCAAAAAATATTTTTGCTGACTCAATCCAATTTTTCTTCGGTCTTTCAGCCAGTCGATTCCCAACACACTCACCACTATACATCCGCCTAACCAACCGACTATCATCCATCCTTTCCACATGACCAAACCATCTCAACATACTTTCATTTATTCTCTTTTACATCCAACCATTCAATTCTGTAATACGTTCATTTCTCATTTTATCAATTCTTCTCACACCTAACACCTATACCTCTTATTTCAGACCATAGTCTCACTACTTTACATTAACACAGGTAACAACATACCCTCACGTAAGATCCTAGCGCACTCAAAACTTAGTCCCTTTACATCCACCAAGGATTTAATTGCACCAGCCACCTTCCTGCAATTCACAACTTTCCTACTACACTCGGCATCATCCGTTCCCTTTTCGTCCAACATAAATATCTTAAATATTTGAACTCAATCTTGTTCCAGCTGCTCACCATCTAACATAACTTCACACTGAGGACTGTCCTCACTCACAACCATAACCTTACTCTTATCTACGTTTACTTTCAAACCCTTCCTTTTACACACTCTGTCAAATCTCTCTACCAATCCTCTCAAACTCTCTTCAGATTCACCGCACAAAAAACCATATTATATATATATATATATATATATATATATATATATATATATATATATATATATATATATATATATATATATATATATATATTATTTATATACATATATATGCTATATATAACTATATATATATATTCATATGTTATATATATATATATATGGGCGAGATGGTGATGGATTGGATTTCCAAGTTGTATAACAAAGCGTTCCGAGGGATTGGAGGAGAGCAATATTAGTACCCTAATATAAGGGGGTAAGGGGAGATAAAATACCTGTAAGTATTATAGGGTAATTAGTTTATTGAGTGTTGAAGGAAGATATATGCTGGTATTTTGGTCGAAAAAGAATGCGTTGAATGACTGAAGGACTAATTTGGGGAAGAACAAGGTGCGTTTAGAAGTGGTAGAGGATGTGTGGATCAAATCTGTACATTGAAACAAATGATTGAGATAATGATGGAGGAAAAGAATAAATTGTATTTAGGATTTATGGATTTGCAACAGGCGTAAATAGGATTAATAGGGAGCTCTATGGCAGGCGTTATTGATATGGTGTTAGTGGTAAGCTTCTGAATGGTCAAAAGTATGTATGACTATAGTGAAGCGTGTGTAAGAATAATAGAGTCGAAAGTGATTGGTTTAATATTAATAGCGGAGAGAGACAGGGATGTGCTATGTCTCCTTGGTGATCCAATCTGTATATGGATGAGGTTATGAAAGAATTAGAGGTAGGGGTGACAAGGGATAATGTTAGAATGATGGAGAATAAAAGAGAGTGGAGGGTTCCCTACTTATTATATGAGGATGATTTGGTTTCGTGTGGCGAATCTGAAGAAAGTTTGAGAGGATTGGTAGAGAGATTTGGTAGGGTGTGTAAGGAGGGTTTGAAAGTAAACGTAGATTAGAGTAAGGGTTATGGTTGTGGGTGAGGACAGTCATCTGTGAACTTATGTTAGATGGTGAGCAGCAGCTGGAAATGGTGTCTGAATTTAAATATTTAGGATATATGTTGAATGAAAAGGGAGCGGATGATGCAGAGTGTACTAGGAAAGTTGTGAATGGCACTAAGGTGGCTGTTGCAATTAAATCGTTGGTGGATGTAAAGGGACTAAGTCTTGAGTGCGCTAGGGTCTTACATGAGGGTATGTTGTTACCCGTGTTAATGTATAGTAATTGGAACTATGGTCTGGAATAAGAGTTATAGATCTAAGTACAGTAATGTGTTCAGATGGACAAACTTAGTGGCGTGTTAGGTGGCTTAAGGAAGGGATAAAATGAGGAATAGACGTATTAAGGGATTGTTTGGTGT
>JABUQX010016803.1:50000-54865 GCA_015478945.1 Trachelipus rathkii | reverse complement strand
TCAGCCAGTGTGATATTTAGTTTAGATTATAATATTTTTTTTAAGTTCTGATAAATACTGCTATGTTAGTGTAAATTATCATTGATGTGACTAACTAGTAAGGCTTAGTTAAGTTTGTAGGTGATAATGGTTACTTTACTACTCATAAGCTGTTAACTATGGTTATGTTAGAAGCTTATTCGTTCTTAAGGATTGCTAGCTTCTTTGCTAGGCATAATGTTTTTAGTTTAGGTGATATGAAATTAGTTTTATACATGTTAAAACTTTGTTATGTTACTAAATTAATTTTCAATATTTAATAAAGAACCTAAAGAATACCTCTTTCACCGAGAGAAAGGTGAAGGAGAAAATCTTGCGGTAACACAGTTGAGTTAGCCGTGGTATTGGTAGGTATGATAGTTTGTTAGGGGTATGCAAGCCTTCTCCGAAAGGGAATAACCAGGACTATGTACTAAGTTGGTACGAGTACGCTAATATGTTTAAGTAACATAGTGGCATTAGTAAGTTCGATTAGCCCTTGTATTGCTTGATAGGTTAGTTTGTTAGGGCGTGTGAGGCATCTTTAAAGGAAATGATCAGAACTATGTACTACTTTGATATGGGTACGTAACTTTACTTAACTTAAATTTTTTATTTAATGTAAATGAAAAATGTAAATGTGTAAAATACCTAGTCTTTGATAGGTTGGAAACAATGTAAATTCGAGCATTTATTCATAGTTCAGATTCTATAGATCTGCTAGGTTGTGCTAGCTTTGTTAGAAAATGATAAGTTTTGTAATATAATACTGTGTTAGCTGGTGATAATGTGCTAGAAATGCAGGCTTAGGATAACGTTGTTTGCTGTTGAATGTTAATCGGTAGTTAAGAGCATTTTTGTTAATGGTCAAACGTTTATTCATTGTTCCAAATGCTATTATTACGAATATAGGACACTTTTTGATAAACGGTCTAGCATAATTCAATCCAAAATTTGCCATCTTTGTATAGGTTGTACTTTGTTTTAAGGGTTTGGTTGAGATAATACTGATTCAGCTGTTGATGGTATGACTGAAAAAAAAGTAGGGCTAGGTAGAGTTTTGCTATGTAATGATTGAGATAGGTCGAGAACTTATTCATAACTTCAAAATGTTAATGTCCTTATCATATCCTAATGTGGTATTAATTGGTATTATTGCAAAAACGCTGAGATGTTGGCGCCAATGGTTCAGTCTTGAGGGTTTGACGAGTTTATAAAGGTTTACATGCCTAAGTTACTTTGTTAACATAGGAATGTATTTTATGTTAACAGTAATAACTTGTTAAGCCCTTGAGAGACATTGGCTGTTATTTATAGATTCTTATGTTAATTACGTTATGCTAAATTCCGTTGCTAGGCTAGCCATGGTCTTGGTATGCTTTTTTTTGAACTATAATGACACATCTTTGTTCGTAGTGGAATTCTATTCTAATCTAGTGAAGTTTTGTATAGCGGCTGTACCGATGTTTTGGAAACATCGCTTTGCTTTTAAAGTAAACTTATGCTATAACTTAGGTGTTTGGTGTGATAATTATGTTAGGCTATGTTAATTTTTTTTTTTAAGTTTTGTTAAATGTTACTATGAAAATGTAAAATTAACACTGATTTGTTTGAGAGATGTTGGAAAAGTAGAAATAGTTTAATATTTGTAAGGTGATGTTAGCTATTTACAGATATTAAGCATTGAATTTTGTTAATGTTACCAATTTATTCATAGGTAAAGTATGTTAGATACGCTAAAAGACAAAAATTTATGTTGTAATCATACATAAGAAATTATTTTATGTTACCGTTGAATAAATAATATAAATATAAGTGAATAATTGGTATTTTTGTTGTAAATATTAAAAGAATTAAAAAGATTTTGTAAAAACATAAAATATTTTTAATAAATTATATGTCATGCTTGTGCATAAAACTTATTATTGTTATGCTTACACATAATACATGCCAAAAATATGGCGTAAAGCAGTAAAACGATATGTAAAACAGTGTCAGTAGAGCAAGACATGGAATGGCATTGGGTATAGCTGGATGTCTAGATGTTTGCGCTACTGCTTTATTGCTTTACTGCTTTAGGGTTTGTAAAGTACATGTTTTTAATAGAATTTCTTAAACTTTTATTAAAAACAAAATGTTTTACAAACTTTTTAACAAAATTATTTGTTTTTGTAAATTAAAACTTTTTAAGTAAAAATAAAACTCTGGGGCTCAGACCCCCTCCCCCTCTGACGTAGCGGCTTGAAACCTCAGGGCCAGTTAGGCAGCACCTTCATCAGGCACGATGTCAAGTCTGAAAACGATATCTTAATTTGAAAACCTTAAAAACTTAGAAATATACATGAGCACTGTAACACCGGTGCCAAATACCCAAATACCCTGCTCCGATCCACTCAGTAATACCGGGAGTTGATTCGCAGGCCCTCTAAATATAGAGTAAGACACTATGTTCGGGTCATATACCTTGAAAAATAAAAAAGTAAGCTAGAGGTGCTAGAACGGTGCTCCGCACCGAACTAGCATCTCAGCGCCTGCTCCGATTCCCTCAAACATCTCGGGAATCAACTCGGCATACCTCTAAAATACTAATCAACACAAAACTCGGGCATATTCCGTGAAGTAGGATATACCATGCTAGAAGTGCTAGAAAAGGGTGGTGGGGATACAAAGCATACTAGAAGTGCTCCAATTCCACTATAAACCACGGGAATTGATTCAACATCATCGATTATATAGGGTTAGACACCTAAATCGGGGCATATTTCTTGAAAAAAAAATACCGTGGTAGAAATAGGCTAGAAAGATAGGCGCCAGAGGAGCCGATTACGTCACTTATAGCAGTATTATCAAAACCTTGCCTTACTACTGCGATTCATCGAATGTTAAATAATAGTAATGATTTTCTTTCGATTATGTTTTTCAATGTATTAAACCAACCAGAACACATAGAAATACGATTTAAAAATCGATTTAGGGGTAAAAGACCTCGATAAATTGAATGAAACTATCAAAAATGATCTACCGTTAATTTAAAACCTTCTAGGAAATAAAAACCCCATTTTTGTGGGTTAAAGCCCCTAAGAACATGTTAAAAACTCAGAAAACGGTCTTCCAGACCTTAAATTCGGTCTAACCGACCTTAATAACCTTAATTTTGACGCATCAAACGTCAAAATCCAAATCCAGTTGCAACATTTCTGCTGCTTGTCTCCCACAATATACTACTATTACTAATTATGAAATATAATAAATGCAGCTATTAAAGCTTGGTTCAAAGGACACAACGTAATGTTGCGATTAATAAAGGTTTTTTTCAGATAAGAGAGAAATTTACCATCTGTTAATTTTTTTTACAGGTACTTAAATTTTATAAATACTTCCTTTTTCTTTTACAAATAATTTCAAAATCTATGTTTATCGGAAAAGTATAGTACTTACTTACTTCTTACTTCTTTTCCCAGGAAGGATTTTCATCCTGTCAGTCGCGCGAGGTCTTCCTCCAGACATCTCTCTCCTGGACCACTCCTCTCATCTTCAACCATCTCCGATTGTCTGTAGGCTGGCGATCTTTAGAGAATTCCTCCACTGATGTCGGCCACTTTCTCTCTTACCTGCTCGGGTCTTCCTTCCCTCACGTGGTCCATTTCCCATCTTCTTCGGACATTCTAATAGCGCATCCTTGCTAGATGCCCCCACCATCGTCGAGTTCTTCCACATCCACTCTTTATATAATCTTTCTTCACTGCCTACAGTTTTCTCTGGTTACTTCGTTCCTTATTCTGTCTCTTCTGCTTCGGTCCAATCATTGCTCTCCAGAAGCCCTTCATTTTACTCTCCTCCCCCCTTCTGCGTAGTTAGTCTACACGTTTCAGGCTCCATAACAAGCAGCAATCAAAGGTGTCAATATACTTTCGAAAGAATTTACCTTTAACCTCCATATACAACAATTTTCCGTCCTTCATACAATGGGCATTAAATATTTAGAGTGGCTTTCATAGCTTGGCATATTTTTACATTTCTCTAGCTAATCTCTTCCTCCACATCCTCGCACTCCCTATTAAAACATCCAGGGCGCAAAGTATAGCGTTCTGGAAGGCGCGGTCCAGAGCCGCGCCTTACAACCGGCCTCTTGCTGCGAGCCATCCATCCTCATGCCTTCACGTTTCCTCCCGTTACCATTAATATCGTCTTCTCAATAATCGTACATTTCATTACTCTACCAATTCACCTGCACTACACATTCCCCACGAAACAAGCCTTGCAAAACAACCTCACCACCGCCCGCGTACGTCGTATCTTCTCCTCCTCCGCTCATTCCAAGCATGCTAGGTCCCCCAAAATCAAAACACCCAAGTCCAGCAATACGCAATTCTACCATATCTCCAACAAAAACTCATACCCTTAATCTTCTCCTTCAACTTTACTTATTACCACGTCTAAATATAATTTGAACAATATAGGCGATAACACACTTCCCTGTTTAACTCCTGTTCTTACTTCAAACCATAGATCGTTTTCACACTAAGTTCTGAGTTACAACTACATTTTTCTTACATACTCATTATTGCTTTCTTTAGTCTACACTCACTCCATAATTTTCTTCCATAACTCTCCATAGTTTCTCCCTGGCACAGAATCAAAAGCCTTTTTGCAGATCGCCAACCAGATGGTCATAGCTGCTTCCGTTAAGCTCTTCCGTTTTAATCAGTCAAAGACAATCTCCCTTTCCGTTTTCCAGTCATCTATTACTTCTTCGAGATTTCCCTTCATGTCAACACTCTTCTCTCCCAATATTCTCTCCGACAACAACTTTAGTGCCTTCTCACAGTCTCCTCTCTGCACACAAC
>JABUQX010016803.1:42500-45000 GCA_015478945.1 Trachelipus rathkii | reverse complement strand
TATTCGTCTGTCTACTCCCAAAATGTATAACATTTATCGATGTTAAATTTCATTTATGTTTTTGACCAATTTACAATCATATTCAAATTGCTCTGGAGTGACCCCATAATATATCTCAAAATTTATGCAATTTCCAAGTTTCTTATCCGCAAATTTCGAAATATTGCCTAAAATATTATCATCTTTGCATATACATATAATTTTTTAGTTCGACATCTCTCTAAATAAATTTCTGTACCTAAAAAACTATTCAGAGTTTCCAAAAAATAATCACACCATGATGTCAAGGAGGAATTTTTCTATTAATTTAGAAAATAAAAAAAAAATGCGCAAATTTTTATTTTGCTTTGAAAAATTATTGAGTTAAAATTTAGGTCACTGTCACCCTTTAAGCGTTAGATATAAATTTTACTTTTTTAATGTTTATAATTTTGTGTTTGTTTTTAAAACTTTATATACCTTGATGAAAAAAAACTAAGGTCATATTTGAAATCAGGACAACAAATCAACTAAAATGAACACCTAAATGTGACGACAATTTTGTAAAAGTTAAATTTTGCAGGCCTGTGTTATTATTACTATTATTATAATTTTTAGAAAATTAATTTTAAAACATTAAGAAGGAAGCTATCTTCTACAAATGTTTAAAATATTCAAAAAAATATTGTTGAAAGCTCATTTATAAAGTGTGATAAGCGTTTTGCTTTCAGAATTCCTCTATTTGCTTTCCTCCTTTTCTCTTTACTATTCTGTTCTTTTATCTTACATATATTATTCTTTTCACTATTCTGTTCTTCTCTCTTCTCCCTTGTTCTTCTCTCTACTCTTTTTCCCTCTTCTTCTCCTCTTTAATATTTTAATGCCCTAGTGATTTATTCTCCAACCTTCATCAATTCAATTCGAAAGAATATTTTATTAAAACCAGATCAGTCATTTTAGCGTCCACTGGAAGGAAAAGACATATGTTAGTACATTTTGATTTTAAACTTTATAAAAAAATTGTTATAGGAGTAAATCGCCTACATTTTTAATTTTACTTAAAATATTTTAATACTAATAAAAATATTTTAGTTTTAATTTAATTTTCTAATTTATTTATAAGAGCATTCTTTTGAAGTGGCGCATTTATAAATTTAATGGGCCTTAGTCATTACGCATTAATAAATTTAAATAATGATGAAAAACATTTCGGCATATTAAATTTATTTTAATTAATGATCAAATTATAGAGCTTAATAAATATTAAATTTGGAAAAGTAATTAAACTTTAAAAGTTTTTAATTTACAGGTTAAATTAGGCCCATTTTTGGATTTCTCATGGTCGCGGAATAAAAGGTATATGATTATATAAGTCACATTTAAGTCCAAATATTTCGATTATTAATTATTTTTATTATTATTATATTATATTATTATTTTATATTATTATTATTATATTATTATATTATTATTATTATTATTATTTATTATTATTTATTATTATAATAGTATTATTTATTTAATTATTATATTTGTCGATTATTATAAATTATTATTATTTGATTATTATTATCATTATATTATTATTATTATTATTATTATTATTGATTATTAGTATATTATTATTATTATTTTATTATTTTTATTATTATTATTATTATTATTTAACTATTATCATTATTAATATATTATATATTATTATTTTTATTATTATTATTATTATATGATTATTATTATTTATTTAATTATTTTATTATTATTATTAATATATTATCATTATCTTATTATTATTAATATTATTATTATTATTATTTATATTATTTTATTATTATTATTATTATATATTATTATTATTATTATTATATATTATTCATTATTATTTATTATTAATTATTATTTATATTATTATTATTATTATTAGTATTATTATTATTAATTTATTATTTTTTATTATTATTATTCATTATTATTATTATTAATTATATTATTATTATTATTATTATTATTTATTATTTTTTGATTATTATTATTATTATTATTATAGTATTATTTTCATATTTTTATGTTTTATAACATGGAATTTTAAAAATATTATTAGGCTACCGTAAATATAGAAATAATGCTTAAAACTGTTTGCGAAAAATATTATTTTGAAAATTCATTATGAATTTATTTTTTAATTACTCTCGATTTCCTATCTTTTCTTTCTTCTTCTCTTTACTAGTATTCTGATCTCCTCTCTTCTCGATTTTTCTTCTCTTTACTCTTTTACCTCTTTTCCTTTATTATTTTAATATCCCCTCGCGACTCCCTCCACACATAATCTCTCATAAGAAGGAATTTTATTAAATCAAGTCAGTAATTCAGCGTCTACTGGAGGAAAGAACAAGTGAATTTGAATATTAAATTTTTATTGAGTAATATTTAAGGGGAAATTGGAATTATTATTCTTTCGTGTTGTAGTTTTTTTACTGTTAAAATTTCATTTTTAAAGATTATTTGTTAATTTCATCTCTATTTC
>JABUQX010016803.1:0-40000 GCA_015478945.1 Trachelipus rathkii | reverse complement strand
ATAATATATATATATATTAGAACTGGCTCAAAATAAATATTTTCATAGAAGTTAAAACTTCTCAACATGGAAATTGTGGAGGTTGGATATAGAATATGTTTCTGTGCAAAATATCTGCTTAAATTGCAATATGTTTAGTGCGCCGGCCAGTGGTGGAAGTTTGAGTAGTGAGTTGCATATTGGTAATGTTATACAAATTTTTTAAGTTCATTTTTTTTTCTTTAAAAATACTTTTTATTTCTGTTTCCTGAAATAATAAAATGTAAAAATTAACTCTCAAACTCCGAAATTGTTTAAAACTGGGTATTAAAATTCAAGATGTTAAACAATATCATTTTTTTAAAAAGCGTGTAAGTAACTAACGTCACCATCACAATTTGGCCAAAAACGAATAAAGTTAGTTATCTTTCAGTCTGCAGTTCATTGAATACTTGTAGGGGTATTATTTTACGTTCAGCAGTATTTTTGGTTATATTATCTTAGATTTAATACTTTAATTTATTAGGTATTAATATTGTATGTTCGATTTATTCAATGCTTAAATATAAAAAAAAAAAAGACAGCAAACTGATGGTTGCTTGGACATGACTATCAGATAAAATTAGTAAGGCAGAAGTAGCCATCTAAGATTGATGGTATTGCGTCGCCTAGTTCTACTTAAGAAGATGCATTAAAAAGCTTTTCAGAGGCTTCCAATATAGTTTTGTCAAGAAATTTCAACAATTTGGATGATGTTAAAATTCCAATCAAAAAGCCAAAACAGGCATATAATAGTAAAAAATTCGAGAAAGAGTATGATATTATAGGTCACTTCAAAAATTCAAAACTAAAGAAAAAAAAATCAAAGGATAAAGTAAATAAATTTCAAAATTTTTTAGATGTCATCTCTTTGATATTGCATATGCAAATGCAGAAATGATATCAATTAAAGATGATAAATTGTTTTTGCAAGGTCAGAGAGAAAAAGGAAAGAAAAGGATATATAGTGGTGTTGATAAGAAACTTTTAGCAAAACAAGAGAAAAAGCGAATGTAAAATTAACTGAAGAAAGAAGCCGATATATACAAAGAAATTTTTCACAAAAAAGAAAAACACAAGCGATTCAATTTGAATGTAATAGCAGTGACGAACATTTTAGATCACAGACCGTCTCAATTTCAGAGCATTAAAAAATCGAAAAAGAGAAAAAATCTGATTGATAAAGTGCTCAAGCAGTAGTGATAGGCAACCAGCGATTGGGGAGTCTCAACTTGAAAAAAAAACTAAAAAATCTAATATTCATATTATTTCTCCTGACTTAGCTATGGCTTTATATAAAACCAAAATGAGCGATCGTAAAGAAATGATGGTCATCTCTGCTACTGTTTCTTCTTTTGGAAAAGATATTGATGAGGTGGTTATAAGCAGAAGCACGTTACAACGAAAAAGAAAGGACATACGGAAGAAAATTTCTGATGATCTACGGCAATCCTTTACCACGGAGACACCTCTTACAGTACACTGGGATTGAAAAGTTAATGCCTGATTTAACTGGAACTGAAAGGTTAGATAGGTTACCTAATTTTAGTATCGGGAGGACGGTATATCAAAGCTCTTGCGTTTACCTAAGCTGCAATAGGAACAGGACCAAATTATGCAGGATGCTGTAATTGATTGCTACAAATGGAATTGAAAAGATTGTTACTGTAGTTCCTCTGTACCCATTGTGTTAAACACTGACCCAAAATGGCTGCTTGTATCAGAATTGAAATATTTAACAAAGAAATTTACTTCAACAACCACAACAATGGGAATGTAATGAATCAATTTTTTTCAGCAAGAATATTGAGAGCAGTTTCTGAAGTCTATGCTAGATATTCCATGTATTCAAACGATTTCAGGCAGATTTGGAAAGACATAATAAAAATATCTATGAAAACGTGTGAGTTTACACATAACTTTGAATGACGAAAATGATGACATTCTTAAGGTCAGCTGCAGAAATTTCATCCTAGGTCAGATTACCGGAAATTCTAGAATTAACAATTCTTTACATAGGAGGTACGCCTGAACATGGTTTCTTATTCCTGCAGCCTGAAGCGCTGCATGGAGCCAGATAAATTTACAGCATCAAAATTGTACTATTTAAGGGGGAATTAAAGTTAGGTAAAAGAGAAGAGGGTGCAATGAAAAGATTTGTCAAGTTTCCTGTCTGTTATTATGTTCCTAATTGGTTTTCAGCTCCTTCTGCTTCTTGTGTGCCAAGAATGATTTAAAATACTGAGAACAACATGAATCTTGATGGAATTGCAGAGCCTTGCACTCAGTAGCAAGGCACACTCTCAGTTGCCATTTATGGTATTTAAGCTAGGAGCTCGTATCACTTGCTTTTTTTGATAATATTATATCCACAAAGTTGAAATGCAAAATGGTTAAGGCATTGCAGAAAACAGGTTTACGTACATCAAGTAAACGATACCTATTAAATGATAACGAAAAAATAAATGATAAAACCCTGACAGACTGACTAACTTAGCTCTACCATGTACGTTTGTTAAAGAACATCTTTCAAAATGGAGCGACTTAGAAGACTATAATTAAGTTAAAAAATTCGTAAATTCTATGCGAGTAGTGAATGATAATGCAGAAAGACTCTGCTGCATTAATAAAAGGACTAGGTTAAACACCACACCTTTACACAAAATTGAAAGAACAATTGCAATATTTGCTTCAAGTCGTTGAATCTCACAGGGGAAAATTTCCTTAGGGAACAAAATCTGCATTAAAAAAGAAATTGAAAGTAATAAAAAACAAATAGAACATAATTATTATTACAATAAAAGTGCTGGAATAGGCCCTACGCGGCGGGAGACCACACATTAAAATAAAAGGCATTTTTATAGTTCTCTGTGAGTGGTGGGAAAAACTCAGTAAAAATTACATTTCAAAAAGCCTGCGCACCATTGAAACTTCTTGAATCATCGCTGAATTTTTGAAATAATGTTTACCATTAAATATTATTAATTTGAGTCCTTCCTGAGACATACAGAAAAACAACAAAAATTTAAAAAAAAAAAAAAAAAATTTCCTCACTATAAGCTATCTATCTAATTTTAATCATATTTTTTTAGTATATAATATTATCTATATAATTATAAATAAAATATATATAAGTATATATATATATATATATTATATAATATAATATATATATATATATAATATATAATATATATCATATATTATATAAATTTTTATGTACTCCTCTTGAGGAGAAACGTATAAAACCTTCAATTCAATCAAAGTTAATTGAAAGAAATTCCCAAACGAGATTGAATTTAAATTGAAGGTCGAGCATTGTTCCGTCTCAAAACTCGCCAACCTCATGAAAAGTTGACTTAGAAAGAGAAATGATGTGATGCTTTCTGAATAAGATCTGTTGACAAAGAAACAACAAGAAACATGAAAGAGAGACGAAGGTTTGAATTCTGTTTTCGGAAAGGCTATAGGGTGTTGGGAAGTGTTTCTGAAAGGTAAAAGAGAAGAAATTGAGTTTTTGATGCATTGAAAACCGTTGTTCTCAATTCCACAATTCGAAAAACTAGAAAGATCAGAAGTTAGTTGCTCCAAGGATGCCTTTCTAACATAAACTATTTTGATGAGTGAGAGTACGCCTTTTAAATTAAAGGGATTAATGGGAATAAAAACTTCATTAACTGAAGAATTAAAATCATCATATAAATATCAGCAGAACCCTGAGGAATAACTACTATTTGTAGATTTAAAGGGTGAATAGTAGTCGCCAACAACAATTACAATTGCTACGGAAAGACAAATCAGACGAGTACAGAGAGAAGGATATATACGAAAATGAAGTTTAGAAATCAAAGGTTTGTGTTGGTTTCCATCGAAGATAGAGGACCTATCATCTGTTTAGAAGAGAAAGAAATCCTTTTGCTATATTTTAAAGTAGAAGGAAAATAAGATCTTGAAGAACTGATTTTTCCATAGTCCTCCCTTTAGGTCAGATTTGAAAAAAATTTGGAAAGAACAGAAGGTTAAAAGCCAATAGGAGAAGAAAATTTGAAGTTGAGAGTGATCCCCCTTCGGCACAGACCGAATGAGTGCACGTTTCCAGAAGGAAGAATATGTCGATGTAGAAAGGCAGAACTCTTTTCTGTAGAAGACTTGAATAGATAAAAGGGGATTCAGAGATAGAAAGATGATCGGAGGGACCCAGAAGAGGAAACCATTTACCACCAGAGTACTTAGAATTATTGGAGGCTAGAAAAATGTTCCTAGATCGTGGATTTATTCTTCAAGAAGAGCATGGGCACGAGTGGTAAACTGTACCAACTGTTGAAGAACATTCTGGGTAAAAAGTGATTGCTGTTTCTTGAGTATTAGAGAAAGTTAAAATCACCAAGAATGATGATTTTAGAGATTGGTGAAAAAGAGATAGTGTTTCCTAATTTCTAGCTTAAGTAGTCAAATGTTTTAGGATTATTAGTTTGGTCTTTTTAAATCAGATAAAACAAAACTTATGAATTTAGTTATAGATTAACATGAGACAGAACCATAAAGTAGAAACTTCAGAACACCTCAAATAAGGACACGAGAAAAAAGAACAGCATATGCGTAACATAAGCCACAGCAGCTCTCCTTTGGCGAAATTGAGTAAGTCAGTAAAGGAAAAAGAGTAGGACTTACCGTCATAACTATCAAACACATGAGTTTCGGTTAAGAATAAGAGATTAAGTTTAGAGGAGGAGAGGTTATGCTCAACAAAAGAAGAGAGAAAAAGAAAAGACCGCGAAGGTTGCAGAATTTAATGAGAAAGAAAACGTATCCAGAACTGACAGCAATCACCAGTATGTCACTAACCCCACCACCATCGTGATTTCGTCAGCTCCAAATTGGTGTGGAGTAGAGTGCGTTATAGTTTATTTTGAAAACACCCACTCTTGGACTTCTCCCAAAGCTAGGACGGAGTTGGTAGCAAGTTTTTAGTTTTTGTTTTTTAAAGAAGAAAGTTCTGTCTGCATAGCGGTTTATAGTGTGCCATAAAGGAGAACCTTATTCCGTGTAAGAAATTGTGGAGATAACTCAAAAGGAGGCAAAAAACATTTTCACATTGGAGTTCTAAGAAAGTTCCCTAACACTCCATCTGTATATCCAGGTGGGTGGACTCATCACTACGGATGCCGCTACGTCCACTATTTTATATATATATATTATATAATATAGTATATAATATTATATATATATATATCTATATATAATATATATAATATATATATAATATACTATAGTATAATAATATATATATATATATATATATAGGTTATATATAGATGTAAATACTGTATTACAATTAAACCGCAGTTCAATTTGTATAGATAAAATAACTCAATTAGGTTTAAGTCGCGTATGCTTTAGCTGTATCGTTGGTAAGTGATAACACGCGTTGGCATACCGTTCGCGAGGCCCGGGATTCTAATCCTGTAAGTGAAGAATCAGCTCAAGGAGTTATTTTATCTATATATATATATATATATATATACTATATATAATATATATATAATATATATTATATATATATATATAATATATATGATATATATAGATATATATATAGGTATATGTAGTGTATATGAAAAACAGTCAGGTGGGCGTTATAAAAAGCCGAATCGTAAGCAACGATTTGAATTTGTTAATAGATTAACACATATCTCATTTCTTTTATATTGACCTTACTATATGTTCACAAAGTTCAGTAAATCACTTTCGCACTGGCTCACTCATGATTATATCTTCTCATTGACGCGGAGATGTTGCCGAATATAGCTCATTCAATCACAAAACACCATATCGCTCGCTGATTTCTTTCTTCATAATCTGGAAGATAGATTCAAAAGATGGTTCATTAATTCTAAACACTCAAATAATCACTCCATGACATTTTTATGTCTTTCTCTATTAACAATTAATAACTCTCTAAAGATAAATTGGACTCATGATTCATGAATCATTCAGGATATCGTTCGTACTTCCTAATTTTCTATTTCTTTCAACTTAGCTTTAAGAACTCTATCATCCTTCTAATTTCCTAGCCATATAACAGCTTAAATAAGGGGGAAAATGATGTGCGGATTTAACTTTAATTTCGTGTTATAGCAGGATGTAATAGCACTAATAATATTTTACAATTAAATCAATGCTCATAAACAAATTGATCAAGGTTAAAGGATTTGGTAAAATGTGAAATGGTTTAAATAGGATTATTTGATGTGGGATTTATGTAGTAAATGTTCAAGGCATTGTATCTAGAAACGATGATGAAGATGAAATTTTATTTTACAGACATCTTTCTATTTATTATAAATGTTCAAGAATTTATTCTAGAATACGATGAGGAAGATGACATTTTTTTACAGGCAATCTTTCCTTTTCCCATAAAAAGTCAAAAGTTAATATAAAAAAATTTGTTACATATGAAGATTTCTTTTCTTATCAACAAACTGCTCAGTAGTATTATATCAGGTTGGCCACACTTTTTAGGTCGGGTGGGGAGAATATTTTAAAATTGACTTTTAATTCTCTCAGTGAGGGTTCGTGAATTATGATGACCATTTGAATATGTCATTAATTAATTAGGGCTCTTCGTTTTCATTGTCATTTTTTTAAAATTTATTTGTTTTGTTTTTTGTTTTTTTAAATAAAAACATTTTGCTTTTACTAAATTTTTTATTCTTTTTATGCTTATAACGTAAAAATTATAAATTTATGGACCACAAAACAGCAAATCAGTATTGCAATTATACCACCCCACCAATACATCTAACCATGATCTATTGAGTTAAGTCAAAAAATTCTTCAGATTATCTAAACATGACATATAAAAAAGATCTTTGTATGAAAGTTTTATAATAATATGGAATAGTTTATTGACCCTAAAGCAAAAAGCAGTAGAACAGAAAAATACTTAATCGCGAAGCACCCTTCAGTCTACCCATTGATCTTTATTTATTCCTTAAGCGCATGTTAGTATTCAATAATCATAAACAGATGACATAAAAAAAATATTCCTCTTGTATAAAAATATTCTTTGTGTTTTAAAAGCCAGGGGAAGAAAAAAAACAGTTTTATTTTAAGCGTTTATAACTATAAGTGCAATACATTAATCCATCTTTTCCATTTGCTCACTAACAAATTTGAAAAATAAGTTTATTAATATGATTTTGATTGGAGATAAGTTCATTTGAGCATTAAATAGCAGTATACAAATATTAAGTTTTCTTTACAGGAAAAAATAAAGCTTAACATATGAAAACATTATTATATTTTAAACAAAAGGATTGTTACTTAATGATTATAAAGCACAAAACTCACAAATGCCAAGGATCTAAAAGACGTCTAGGAAATTATACAAACATTATTTGTTCTTTATAACTAACTGCATTCCCCCCAATGTCCAGATACATTCCCAATTGGAAGAAAGTGTTGTGAAGGATAAGGACCAGAGGGGTTCGGTATCCCAATTCACAAAGTCTAAAGGTCTTATATGGGCGGAATACCACCTAAAATTTCTTCGTTTTCAAGGCATTAATTCTCATATCTTAATAATTTCAATCATTATTTTTTCCGTACTCTTCAATTTTCCATATTTGGAGGTGCTCCAAAATACAACCAGAAGATGATGAGATGTCCCAAAACCTGTCTCCACAATTGAAACTCATCCTTAATGTCCTTTTTCTTAGGATATTGGGAGAGTGTAGCATTACAAGCTGGAAAGATTCAGTGTGAAAAGATTATATCAATTAAATCTACGTTTTCAGCATTAAGTTCTTCGAGAATTCAACACCTTTGTACTTATCCGCTGCAAAAATTTTTACCAAGTGATTGGCAAACAAATCTAATCCATAGGAAGTATGCCAATTTTCAATATCATCTCATAATCAACGCGCGTATGGTTTTTGGGACCATTCACATTCACTGTACCCCCTAAGCCGGATAAAATGGTTAATAAAAAGGCGGACTTTCCATAGTTTCCAGAATAAAAGCATAACGTGTTCTTACAAATTCCTATTATACTTCTGGTTAGGCACCAATTACGATTTTAGATATAACTCGATAATCCTTGTAGGGTTAAAAAGTTAAAAAAATTTAGTCTCCAAATGCTCTATGGATTTTGCATGCTTATCGGTCAAAAGAAGATTTCCTATTTCCATATGTTTAATAGGGATAACTTTTTCACTTTAGTACTAATAATAAGAATTCCAAGTAATTTAAAGAATAGGCCTATGGGGAGGCACGTCCGAGTTGTGGGCTAAATTCACTTATTAACAATTAAAGAGATTCATCTCTCGTTTATGTGTACAACCGGATGCGGGTGTCCACTGATGATAGAATAAGTCTTTCTTAGAAGAATATAATCACCCTAAAATCCCAAATATTCATACGTGTTAATTAGCAACCTTTAGGCAGCGTCGTCTTCATGTTTTTGCTTTCTGATAAAACATCCCTTTTAAAATTGTTAATTAATCACACTTACATCCACCATGATGCAAGATGAGGACTTCCTCGATCTTGAAGAATAAATTTAAGTTAAATTTTCAATATAAACTTCGATAAAAGGGTACTTCTTGGACAATATAAGAATGTTTCATTTTTAAAAAAAACACCTCAAAGTTGATTTAAAAAAACAATAATAACAGAAAGTTCCGGGTACCTTTTAGTGGATCGTCCTGAGATCTGAAAACCCATCTTCGGTTTACTAACTTTATTCTTCCAGGAAAAAAAAACCACTCGGGGAAGGATCAGCATATTCGTGTCAGGAAAAAAGTGCCTCGGGATATTGAATTCGAAAGGAGTTACATCAGTTTGTGAATCGCCCGGCAACATACGCAGACAAACGGGGTTAAACTAAAAAATTGGAAACTCCACTCACGCTGGATTCTGTGTTAGGGTTTTCACTGAGGAAAGATTCCAATTCCACTCTTACAAACAGTTCTGAGGGCTGGAGAATGGAGGGAGAAAGCATTCTACTGGTTGGCAGTTGTCTCTGACTATTAATGAAGAAGAGGATTGTTAAACTTTCCTTTATATTAACGAAATAGTTTAACCAGTTGTACATTATTTATTTAAAAAGGGTTACCAACTTATCCTCTTTAAGACGGCCAAAACACCACAATACATTCTTCTATGCCCTTTCCCTTATTATCCTCTTTTACCAGTTTTTTTACGGCAGGGACCTAACAACCTGAACAGGTTATCTACGTCTATTTCGTTTAAAACCAATCTACATTTCATTTAAAGCATTGGCTAGTCGACTTTACCAGCTGTTTCCGCAGCGGTACGATAACCGCCTTTTTAATTATCCTGGAAAGTATCTTAACCCTCTTCCTAGCTGCCCTTGTTAGCGAGTATTACCTCCGATTTAAACAAAGGATAAAGGCACGGTACTGAACAACGAAAAGGCAAAAACAATTTCTACCTTAAAAAACCCCCATATATCCCCTCCATTTCTTGGAACCCCTGGGAAGACTTTCTCTTTCCATTATTATTTATTTAACGGAGCTTCCTGGTCTATCGGAAACTTTTTTACACCCCCACTGCTGTCCCAACACGATGTGAATGGTATGGTTACCTATTAACGTCTTCTTATCATCTAAATCACCGAATGCGAGTCAGTTGGTTTGTACTCAACGTAAGTAGTGGAACATTAAAACAAAACTCTCCATACATACTTATACCCTTTGGCAAAAAATTCTGAAACACTACCCCTTTAACAAAAGACGCTATTTTCAGATATTTCCCCTTAAACATAAATGATGGTTCTATATATCTTGTATAAACAAACATAGCGCACATACCCGATCTTGAAACATTCTAGAAAGGGCATGGCATACCAAAATTGTAATGAAACTTTCCCAGGGTTTGTCATTTGAGGGCGAACCATAACTTACCTTTCCCTCCGTTGTGGATAATTAACGTGATTAGATATCCTAAGAAGGTATTCGGTGTGATTGCTCCTCGGAACAACAATAATTTTTGTCAAACATACTGTTTCTATTGAGTTTATAGTCTAAAGATCCCCCCCTTTCCATAATTCCTCGAAACCATCTACCATATATTCTTTCATTATGTGCGCTTCCTGACTAGCACTATGAATAACTACTCTCTATCTTCCACCCTCAGCTTCCTTACCACAAGGAATCCATTCCCATAAAATCATTTCGTGAAAAAACCTTTAACTATCTTTCCAGTACTTAACATCCTCCATATCATAATACCTCTATTCACTCCAATACCTCATTCTGCTATATCGCTCTCTGCCTTCAACACCAACCTAACACTAGAGTATCTCGCTGTACCTGGGATAAGTTATCTTTAAGTACCTACTATTTGTCCACCACACTGCCTCACAACTCCTTCACCCAAATGTACTACAACCCTTCTGAATCTTTAGCCACCAAGGTAGTATCATCCGCAAAAGTATCATGTTCACTTCCCATCTATCAGCCCTATCATCAATTCCACCCTCTCCCCTCCCTCAATCATTCCTCTGCCAAACACTCTCCATAAATGAATGAAAAGCCACGGCACAGTTACACAGCCTTGTCTCAGCACTCTCTCCACTCCAAACATCGCACTCTCCCCTCCTAATACTCTCACACACATTTTGCTATTCCTATAAAAGGCCCTAATACCTTGTACCTAATTTACCCCCTACTCCATGTCCTTCCAGCACCCTCCATTAAGTTCACCCTCTTCACTCGCTATCTATGCTATCTCCAGATCTTAAAACACCATTACACACTTCCATCTATTCCATCTAAACCTTTCTCCACAAGACATCTTTTCTATTCGTGTGTCAATACGTGATCCATCACATCCCACCCTTCGCCGATCTAATCCTCTTGTTTCCTCCCCATTTCTCTCTCCGTTAAATCTCTCATATCACCTACTTCACATTAGATAGTTGCGTGCCCATGACACGTTTCCCTACATCCCGCTCACAAAGACAATAATTTAGCTTTCATGAACCCCTTCTTCGGGATTGTGTGTATCTTTACATGTCATGCACATCCTAATCACAAAATCATGCCGGGTTCGTTCTCGTGTATCTGCTATTGCTAATGTATCACATATCTTACATATCCATATTTTCATACACAATTCAGCTTTATGATTTTCTAGACGTATTGCATCATAAAAATTCCTATAACATTCATTACAGAAATATGTTTAGTTATTATTTTGCCTAATTCTTGATGCGTGCTACAGCGAAAGCCAATTTCCTACCGTTGCCTTTGAGCCATCGCTGCATATTGAAATGCACTTGTCCTAGCTGATATCATGGGATTTTCCTAAGATTTATTATCAATTCAATTAAATATATTAATTTTGTATTATTTTATATGCGTATATTATATGAATTATTATTAAATTTTTATATTTACTTAATTATTTTTATTTTACATCTTATACTATATACAATATTAATATATCCTAATATAATATATAACTAATATATATTAGTATTAAAGCGTTTATATAATTTTTTTATATATTATATATTATAATATATCTAATTATATATAAAATAATATATATCCAATATATTTTAAAACTGTGAGTTATATATTATATATATATATATACTTATATAATATAATTAATATATAATTTTAATAAATAAATTAGTAGTATATATGCCTATATATATAGTACTATTATACTATATAAATATATTATCATATATATATACTCAGGTAAGTATGTAGGGTTAACTAATAATATAATCTCAGAGGGACGACTCGTGATATATTTAGCGATTGGAGCTTAAACCGACTCATCCATGAATTGCCCAGTAATATAAGCAATCGTCAATTAAAGATCTGAAATGATTATTTACCACACATTAACTTAAAACATCTATGCTTTCCCAAATTTCAATGAATAATTAATTTGGGTTATTGTCCAAAATTTAATAACAATGTTATTGCTAATCACAGCAGGAATTCAAAAAACTAGAACGATGGTTTCATATTAAGTATTGAGATAATATCAAATCAAGAATTGTAAAATACTCGTGATCAGTTGTGAGTGTTATTTATAGGTTGTTCTGAATTTATAAAAGATAAGTCTTGAGAGGCGAGAGGTTGTTGAAATCGGTTGTTCGTCCATCCAGTTTCGCTTACCTCTCCCGATGAGTGGATTAGTCGTGTAAAAATCATACGTACGTTTAGTTTCATAAGAATAGAGATATCAATAATAATCTTTCCTAGTTGACTGAGTTTGAGAGGATTAAGCGTGTCTCGCCTTGTAAATGTCGTTACAGTTATTAGTTATAATAAATATATTATTATTTTATTATTATTATTATTATTATTATTATTATGTATTATTATTTATATATTATTAAATTATTATTATATATTATATTACATATTATATGCATGGGCATACGTTATTGATTATAGACTTATTATTTATATAGTATTTATATTATTTTGATTTACCTAATATATTAAGTACTAGTTCATTAATACATCGTTAATTCATTCATTTATTATTATTAATCAATTTATATTACTATTACTAATAGAGCTAATCTATAAGGAACTATTAAACATAAAATAATTACTATTACTGTATTACATATTACTATTACTATTTACTAGGCTTATGTTTACGATCACTATTACTATTACGTATTGAGCTGATTATTCATTACCTTATTATTCTTTTCACTATTATTATATTAGTTATTATTATTATTATTATTATCATATATTATTATTATCTATTTTATTGATTTATTATTATTTAATTACCTAACTTTATCAGATCTCATTAATTATTATTATATTATTATTTTATTATTGATTATTATTATTATTTTTATCTAATATTATAAGTAGTAGTAGTATATAGTAGTAGTAGTTGTAGTAGTAGTAGTTAGTAGTGATGGAGGAGATAATAGTAGTAGTTGAGTATGTTAGTAGTAAGTGAGTAGTAGTAGTAGTCAGTAGTAGTTAATAGGGTAGTAGAGTAGTAGTAGTAAGTGTAGTAGTAGTAAGTAGTAGTAGTAGAAGTAGTGTAGTAGAAGTAGTGATAGTAGTAGTAGTAGTAGTAGTCAGTAGTAGTAGTTTAGTAGAGTAGTAGTAGTAGTAGTAGTAGTAGTAGTAAGTAGTATGTAGTAGTAGTAGTAGTAGTATTATTATTATTGCTAGTATTAGTATTAGTAGTATTTTTTATTTTACTATTATTTTATTATTATTTATATATATGTATTATGTATTTTTTGATTTTCTCTGATTAATTCTTTATGATCTTTATATATTATTTTATTTATTTTATTATTATTATTTGATTATTTATTATAATTTATTATTATTTATTAATTCTATTATATTATTATTATTATTATTTTATTATTATTATTAATTTCATCTATTTCATTATTTACTTAATTTACTTATGTATGATATTTCTTATTATTATAATATTATTAATTTATTATTATTTATATGTATATAATAACTATAATATAACACTATTATATCTCAAGAGGCCTATAAGTTGTATTTATATTATATATATATATATATTATTATATTAACTCTAATGATAGTATAATAATAATATATAAAGTACTATTATATATATTTATTATATAATATTAACCTACTACTATTATATATACTTATACAGTATATAATCTTTAGGTATATATATATAAATATAAATATATATAATAAGATATAGTTATATTCATACTACTATATTTTTAGTATAACTAAGATATATATATAATTACTTAGTTATATATAATATATGTAGACGATTTTGGTCATATAATATCATAATACATAATAATACATACAATAAATATATTATTATTATTTCTTACATTATTATTATTATCTTTAAGAAAATATAACTAATATTATATATATATAATATACTAGCTATATAACTTGTTAGGGTTTATAACTAGTATATATATTATATATATATATATATATATATATATAATATATATATATATATATAATATATATATATTATATATATATATATTATAAGTATTATATAATAAATAAATACTAATTCTTATATATATATATATGGTAGTATATATAGGGTAGTATTATATCTACACATACAATATAATAAATGTTATTAATAAATATATATTAGATATATATATATATATATATAATAATCTAGGTTAATATATGTTTTTGATATTCTTTTAGTTTTTATACTATATTTATTATATATAATATATATAAAATATTACTATATATTTATATAAATAATAATTCAGAATTAATTATAATTAAATATATAAAATAATAAATTAATAAATAAGTAGAAATAAATTAAATAGAAAAATATAAATATATAATAATAAATAATAATATTAAATAATAATAAATAATAATAAAATAATAATTAATATAACAAATAATAATAATTAAATAATAAAAATAATAATAAAATAATTTAAAATATTAATAAAATAAAATAATTAATAAAAATTCTATAATATATTTAATAATAAAAATAGATACTCATGTCATAATAATAATTAATAGTAATCTATAAAAATAAGTTTCTTTATAAATTCAATGCTAACTTTTCTATTTCTTAATAACTACACTACTACTACTACTACTACTACTACTACTTAGCTACTTCTAGCTTACTCAACATTCACTCAATACTACACTACACACTACTACTACCTACGTACTACTACATACTACTGACTACTTAACACTACTACTACTACTACTACTAAGACTACTACTACTACTACTTAACTACACCACTACATACTACTACTACTACCATACTTATTATTTACTATGACTACTACTACTAAACTACTAACTAACTACATCACACTACTACTCAACGACCGGACGAAAATTGTATACTAACAACACTATAACAACTATCATAAATAAATAATAATAATTAAATAATAATATAATTAATAATAATAATAAATTCTGATTCTGATTTCATCTGATAATAATAGAGTAGTTTAAATATACAATTGATAATGGATAATAATAATAATAATAATTAATAATAATAATAATATAATAATATAATAATAATCAATTAGTAATCAATGAATTTAATTAATAATTACAGTTAAATAGATTATAATAGTAATAGGAAATTAGTTGAATAGTTGAATTAGTAGATTAGTATATTAGTTATTAGTAATAGTTAATAAGCTAATAGTAATAGTAAATGATAATATAATAGTAATAATAATAATAATAATAATAATAATAATTAATAATAATATAATAAGTAATAATAATAATAATAATAATGAATAATAATAATAATAATAATAATACATAATATAATAATAAGATAAATAATAATAAATATAAAATATATGATAATAATAATAATAATAATTAAAAAATACATAAATCATAGATATAATATAATATAATAAAAATATAATTTATTAATAATAATAACTGTACGACATTTTACAAGGCGAACACGCTAATCGCTTATATAATGATTAGTATATTTTAATTGTATCAACGTGCCAGACGTATGATTTTTACACGACAATAGGAGTAAAGACTGGACGAAAAGAGTTTACTCCTCTCAACGCTTTTTTATAAATACAAATAACTTACATACAACGTTATAACGAGTATTTTATTCGATTTCTTATTAATAAATGAAACCATACGTAACGTTTCTGCCCTTATTATCAAAACAGTTAATAAAATTTTTTTCATCCAATACTTTATCATTTATGTTACAGAGAAGTGTTTGAATATAAGTTATAAATTCAGAATTTATGCTTAATTAAATGAGAGATGAACGCGATCCGGCTCCATCGCTAATATAAACATCGAGGCGCTCCGACCACTGCATTAATTATTCATAACTGATATACTATTGTATATTTATATACATAATTATTTAGCTATTAGTATATATTCAAATTATATAAATTTACTATTATTATTATAAACTATACACAATACATCTATTATATATATATGAGTATTTAAAAGTAAACGTATAATATTATTAATATATATATCTATTATATCTATCTATTATAGATATTATTATAATATATATTATAATATAGTATATATGATATATTATATATAATATCATATTATATTATAATAAATTTAAATTATATTCCGTATACTATACTTAGTTCATATATATATATAGTTATCAGTTGTATGGTCATAACTAATTCTTTAAATCAAATAATAATATAATCATATAATAATAATAATGATTGATAATGAAGGTATATGAATTGAAAACAGATGATTTGCATAACGAATAGATAATGATACACGATAATTGATAATCATGATTGATGATTATTGATAATATGAATTATCATGCATGAAATGCATATTATGACAAAATAATAATAAAATTAAAAATAAATTAATAATACATAATAATATAATAAATAAATAATAATTGAATAATAATAAGGCAGAGCAGGTGAGTGGTGTGGAGGCGAATGGCTGTTAACAGTGTCTAATAATTTATGTGGGAAGGAACGAGGTTCGCATAGGATTGGCAAGAGATAATGGTTGTTTTGTTCCCCTGTATAAGCGGGAAGAGGACGAGTACGGCATGGAGTGTGGTCAATTATTAGCAGGGCTATTGTCTTTTGAGATGTTAAGCATAGGGAAAGTGGCTAATTTCGGGAGCACATACTAATTTGAAATCGCAGGGTGGACGAGATTAACGGAAGACGAGAATCGCTGTTACGATGAACAGGAGGGATTTTAGGATGGAAAGGGACATGTAGTGGTTATTTCAATTATCTCACAAGTGTAAGATGACTCTGTTTGAGAAGAGGTTAGAAATTGGAAAGGAAAGTTTGTTATGACCAATGTTTTTAAGATCTGGAGAAAGCCATATGATAGAGCTGAAGAGGGGAGTGAATTATGAGGGTGCTGGAGGAAAAATGGAAGTAGGGGTTAAGAGTCTTAGGTACCCCACGGTATCTAGGACCTTATATAGGATATTAGCAAGAATGGTGTGAGAGTATTAAGCAGATGCGGATGTGAAGTTACGTTTGGAAGTGGATGAGAGAGGTTGAGAACAAGGAGTGTGTTAAGGTCGCCGTGGCGACTTGTATCAATTTATTTATGGGAGAGTGATTGTCAGAGGCATTTTATGAATGAGGAGGGGAGACGGTGTGAATTGTATGACAATACATGAGAGTGATAGATGGGAATGAACATCGTACGTTATACATAAATTTAGCGGGATATGATATACTTACCATGGTCGCGAAGGCACTCAACGATAATGGGAGTTAATGTAGTAATATGTCCCTAGGTGAAGGAGTTGAAAGAGAAGTGTGGTGAGAACAAAGGGGTCTACAACGATAAATTGCCGCAACGGTCAGAGTAAAAAATGTTAGTAGTATAGGAGCGAAGCGAAACAGATGGCAGGGGATGGATGTAGAGAATCTTAGAGCTTAAGAGAAAAATGTAATTGCTGACTTTTTCCATTTCAATTCTGTCAGTGTACGTTTGCCAACTTTGGATCCCTTGGGTTAAGGGATAGGAGGGCCCAACTGATATGGAAGAGATATATCATAGAGTAGGATGAAGGAATGAGAGCATGAGGTTTGAGGGAATTTAGGAAAGGGGGGGAGATATTATCTATACCCAACTCAGATTAAAGTATGTTTTCGATAAATATTATTTGATGTTTCCAGCATGGATTACTATATGGGTGATGAAACAGGTGGGGTTGATTGCTCAGGTCCATAGAAGAAATTGAAGTGTTTGTAGATGAAAGGGTATTGAGCAGCGGTTTTGGGAGTATAGTAAACGAAGAGTAGGAATTAGGAAATAGTGTAAAAAAATGAGATGTGATTGGAAGAAGGGTTTGGTGAGAAGAGCGGAGTAAGGAATGTTAAGATGGTTGGGACATCTGGAGAGAATGAGGAGCAGAGTGGTGGTTAGGGAGTTTGGGAGGCGGAGGTGATAGGAAGGAGAGGAAGGGGGAGACAAAGAAGGAGGTGGATGATAAGGAAATGTTGGAGAGAGAGAGGGTGAGGGTGGAGAAAGCAATGAGTGTTGCCATCGGATATGAGTAGAATGGAACTGGACGCGCAGTAAACGTGAGGTGAGGGCGAGTATTGAACAGGAAATATAGTATTAGGAAGCTGCACGTACCACTACACCGCTTTTGCGGCAAAATTGTTTTGCTTGTAAAATAATAAAAAAAAACTAAGATCTTAACTACTGAAATCGAAACAGTTTCAACAATAGGTTTGACACTGTAAACCGAATATCATCCATGAGCACTTTTATATTTTTTTAATAAAACTTAAACTATTTTATACAATGGGTACTCTACATACCGATACAAATATATATCATTCACTAACTTCAGGCAAGAAATAAATAATGGAAAATATCGTGGGTAAATCTTAATATTTGTATGTATATATATTTTACATATATCATATTCATATATAACTATATTCATACATAAAAATTATATTTCTTGATATTATACGCAAATACAAATTACGATTACCAACCGCACCGGAGTTAAAAAATGTCAAACCATTCTAAAGATATAAAGAAATTGATTATAAAAGTAAATTATATAGAAATAATGAAGATTGATGAAAATTGATGAAAATTGATGAAGATTGATCAAAAAAATTTCGTGATTCTTCTGAAGGTAACTCCAGTATTAGGTCGAAATCGATTCCCGTAGCTTTAATATTAGATTTTTTACGCACTTGGAATACATAACACCACTGCCCCAGAAAAAGTTTACGGGTCCGTGCGCCCCGTAGGACGCTTCCCCCTACATATTGCAACCCATGCTCGTCGAAGCAGCCATGAATTGTGGAGGATAGGTTCGAGCAGTCGGTTCGATTGACGGGATTTAGGAGGCCAGACATCCTTTGGTGCTTGAGCCTCAACGGCCGCGGATGGGACTGCCCGGAGTTATTACATATCATTAGCTAATAATACAATTATTGGGAAAACTTATTTTTTTTTGTCTTTAATATGTTATCAAACCGTAGATCTCGACTATAAGGGTAAATTAATGTTCGTAAATAGTGCTCACCCAGAGAAAGAATGCAACGGAATAGAGCATAAGAGAAGATGAGAAGAACTGGCGTCGGTGAGCGTTAGAGAAAGGAAGGGGAGAGTTTGAAGTTTGGAGGCAGAGGAGTTGTCATAGTTGACAAAGCGGCACCGGTGTTGAAGCCGTGCCGCGACTGCCGAGTAAATAAATATTCGGTAGTTCCCATATTTAGACTTAAATATAAGGTTTATAAGTCTATGAGTCGAAAAGTCGAATTATGAGGCCAAAACTCAAGAGGTTCGCTGATAAGGATGAGGAAACAACTGAGCAATGATACAGAATTCTTATAGGTACCGACGAGTCCAGGTGCTGGGGAGCTCGGTGCGGTGCTAGAGTCATTAAACATTCGTTCGCTATTTTATTTATAAGTTTCATTTACATTTATTTGTTTTCAATTTATTTTCAAATTTTATTTTTGTGTATTTATTTTATGTTTTTGTATTTTTTTATTTTTTTTGCTATAAAAATTTTTATGTTTACTAAAAATTTTTATGCTTTTCATGTTATGTAATTTTTTAAAAGTTACGTTTTTACATACCCTTAAAGCAGTAAAATCAGTAAATCAAACTAACCCACCCTACTCTCCCCCAACCCCCTCTAATGATCTATTATGCTTGGTATCGCTATTGATCTACTCGATTCGTGCATAATTTTTACTAAATATAGAGGTCAGTGTGTATTTTACATACCTTTAAAAGCTGTAGCAATCAGATAATCAGTAGAATCAAAACCGCCCACGCCTACCTCACCCCGCCCCTCCATGATCTATTGTAATGATTTCACTTTCAAGTCATGTAATTTGTTACTAAAATTTTTATGTATTTACATATCCTAAAGCGTTAAATCGAGTAAATCATAAAACCATTGATAGTTTTGAACCTTTGAAACTGTTCTTTACTGATCTTAAAGTCATTTTTTTTACTAATTGTTTAGTTTTACATACCACTTCAAAGACAGGGTGTGACCTTTCATAGCCCGACGCAATTCAATTTTTATTGCCCGCTGGCATTTCATTTATTAATTGTATCTTAAGCCTGCGACCTGTTTGACATATTAAATTATTATTTTTTTTTATTTCGGACTTATTATTTTACTTGTTTTTCTTTTGACTTATATATTTTCCTAAAAGAGAAAAAACAAATATATATATAATACATTAAATCCTTATATAATATATAATAATATATATCTTATACTATTTTTATAATTTTATATATATTAATGTTACTTATATACTACTGTATAGTATACGTATTAATATATAAATAAAACAAAGTAGAAGGGTAGATATATACTATATATATATGATAGGTTTATATATATTAATAATATAAATCAATTAAGATAATGAAAAAACAATAATATATAATTAATAATATATAATTATTATAGATTATTAGTATAGTATTTATATAGTATATATAGTATATAAGTATGAAACCTTTTCGTTTTGCTGTGTCTGGTTTCAGTAATATTATATTATATATATTATTGCCCGACACATGAAAAATCTTTCTAAAAATTGCACGCCATTTTAAAAAGGTTCCCCACCCCTGCCCTAAAGCAGTAAATCAGACCACCCTCCCCCGCACCCTCCTGCCCATGTGATCTATTGATCTACTGATTCAAGTCATTTTTTATTGAAATTGTTATGCTTTACATACCCTAAATCAGTAAATCAATAAAGTCAAACCACCCTCCCCTCTCCTCCGCCCCCTCCTCTCACCATCCTATGATCTATTGATTCATGTCACATTTCGATTATCATTTTGGATAAACAAAATCAGTTCGTTTATCACTCGCACCAACGAAATATATGCTAACGTAACAAAGTTTTCACATTAATAAAGCTAACACAGCATCACCTGAACTAAGAATATGGTGTACAACGGCAAACCCAACACACCTTACGCACGAATAAATTGTTAACATTAACAAAGTTCCACTCTTAACAACAGTAAAGTAACTAACATAGCATACAAAACGTAACCCTATTCATCACTTTGTCAAGCATATCTCTAACAAATCAATGTTTAATTATTACATTAAACTGATGGTAATAGTTCAACAAAAAAGTTATCCATAACCTTCTCCAATCTATCATCAGCTGTGGGCCACCGAAATATTTACGTTTTAACAGTTGTTTAATAACCTCATATTTTTCACAAAAAATTTCCACACTAGTAACCTCTACGCTATACGTATCATCAATACCAAAGAATGAATGTGAACAACAGTTTTATCCAAACAAAAATAAGTTCTATGAATAAAATAGTAAATTGTATTAGTTTACAGATTTTAAAGCAGTAAATCAGTAAATTCAAACCCTACCAGCCCCCTCCCCTCCCCTCCCTCCCTTTCCATGATCTATTGTTCAGGGTTACATTTCGAGTAGCCATTTTCGGATAAACATTAGCATAAAAAATAAATTCTCATAATTTACGTAGCAACGAAACTATATGCTAACGTAACAAAGTTTCACGTTAATAAAAGATTACATAGCATGACCTGAACTACGTAATTTAATAAATTGCCAAAACGAGTCTTTTACAACGACAAACCCAATCGACCATTACGCACGATATTTATAACTATTAACTATTAAACATAAGTTCTATGTCTTGTTAACAACAGATTAAGAAGTAGGCTATCATCAGACGATAATAAAACCCCGCGTAACCTATTCAACACTTTTTTTCAGCATATCTCAACATATCAATTGATTACTTTTACAATTAACATGGGTAATTAGTAAATGCTATGAGATTGTCCCTATTACCTCTAGTAATGTCAAACCAAGTTTATTCACGCTTATTGTATGTCAGGCGGGTATGTTATGGTACTATATGATTTTAGTTCAGTAATATTTTGAATTAGCGTTATTCGTATGATCTGTTATTATCTCGATCTACTCGATTATTATAATGATGTTTGACAAGAGGAGATTTTGCTAATGTGTCCACGTTAGTATTCATAATTCAAATGATGTATATGTTGATTTCAAGACACTTTGATTCAATGTCCGAGTATTACACATATCATGATGTTGACGAATGAATGTTTGGGTATCTGATTGATAGTTTGGACACTAGGAAGTTTTGTTTAGATTAATACTGCTATCTTCTTATGAGAGATGAATTGAAAACCAGGTAGATATGGCTTTGAGGTTTTGCTGATGTAATTGAAGAAATATAGTGAGAACTTTATTCATTAGGTACCAAATGATTAAATGTCTTATTCGTAGGCTTCCAAAATGGTTAGTATCTATTGTGTAGGTCTTTCCGCCAATTGTAAGTGTAGTTATATGTTAAGCTATAGTTTATTCTGTACGTGTTTTGTTTACATATAAAGTTATTACTATGACGAAGTGGTGAAATTAAACGGATTTTTAGAGAAATGTATAAGTTTCGATGAAAAATTATTCTTGCCTGTTAAAACTGGTCGTCCGCTCGGTATTGATGATGTGTTCAGAATACGTTTGGGCAAGGTTAAGTTTTTTTGACTGCGTTTATAGAGTAATGTTAAGTTTACCCGAGAAAGTTTGCTGCATGTCTAACAGATTTATTCATAGTGTCAAAAGGAAGAATGTATTATTTGATTAGGTGCGAGTGACACTTTGAATTAAGATGCCTCACCTGGTTCTATAAGTGTCAATTCATAGTTCAAGATGCTGCGTTATCTTGATTACGAAAATTTCGGTTCACCCTTGTAAGAGTTATTTTTGTAGATAAATAAGCTTATAAGCTTGCTGCCGATTGATAGTCGGAAAGGTGGGAGTACATTGAGTTTTGTGTGTCCTGTTAGACTAACTTTACTTTGATAAGTATGGGTATCTTTTGTGAAAATGTTAAGCAGCATTATTCATTACGTGGAGGACTATGTCATTAGGTTTGTCGTTGTAACAATTATATTCTTAGTTCAGGTATAATATGTTCAGCATCTTATTGATGTGAAACTTTGTTACCTTAAGCATATATTCGTTGGTTACTGTATGATATTAGGTAAGGTTATGATAAATTTTGTTAAATATTACTTATGTTAAGGTAAAAAATAACAATGATATGTTACAGATACGTTTGAAAGAGTGTTTGTGAACAGGTTACGTTCTAGTAGGTGCAATGTTAGTTTACTCTTACGTGGTTTGTTAAGTAATGACTTTTGTTAAATGTTGGCTGGTGATATATATCGAGCTTAAGGATATGTTAGTTTGTCGTGATACATGTATTGATTCTTAGATTCATTCTATGGATATGTTAGCTATTGATTTAAAACTGCTGTTACGTTAGCATAAATCGCCTAGCCTCCAGTTCTATTTAAGAACTTATTTCTTATGTTAGTGTTTATCCAACCAATGGATACTCGAGAAATAGGACTGGGGTCAACTTTAGCTCATGGACAATGAACCCGAAGGGTGGGTTGGAGGAGCGAGTGGAAGGGCGGGTGGTTTGATTTACTGCTTTAAAAGCAGTAAACTAATGCAGCACTTCTACTATTGATATTTTATTCAAGAACTTATTTTTATGTTATGTGTTTGATAAAAGTGAAATAATTAAAATTAGTTCGTAGGAATATATAGTTAGGTAATGTTAAGATGAATTTTATGTAAATATTACAATGTTAATGTAAAAAACTTTTTTTACGTTAGCATTATACTTCGATTGATGTTCGTCAAAGTATTAAAAATATAATTTATTAGGGTATAAAATGTTAAATAGAATTTACAAGGGCTAAAGCTTCTTTTTCCGTTGAACTATAATTTTGTTCAGGAGGTGATAATTTTAGAATAGTTAGTTATTGTAGGCTGAGATGAGATACTTTACGTGTTGTTAAGCTTGGAACTTATTTTTTATTTTAGATTAGTAATATATTCATATGACCATTAGTGCGTAAATTGTGTTAGGTTTTGTTAGATTGGAAAAAAGTATGCGTTATTTATTACTTCTGTAGTTCAGGTCAAATTAAAACATGCTATGTTTGCTTTATAACGCTGAAAACTTATTACAGTTCTCATATAATTCAGTTAGGTAGTATATAAGAACTTATTATTGCTGGCTACAGATTTCTTATTCCGAAATGATACTTTGGAAAATGTAACCAATTGAAATCAACTAGATATAGGTAAGTGAGTGGGAAACAGGTAGAGGAAGGGCAGGATAGGAGTGGGCTGTGTTTGATTATGATTTAACTAGATTTATCTGATTTACTGCTTTAACACCAGTAAAACTGTTACCGGTTACTATGATATTTTATTCAAAGAGCTTATTTTTATGTTTGTTGGATAAAAACTATTCCGTTAGCAAATCGAATTGCGGAATTATGTAGATAGATTAAAGGCAGGTTGAGATAGAATTTTTTAAAGGAATATATCTATATAATGGTTAAAAAAACTTATATTAGCATATATTCGATGGCAATATGATAATTAGAGAAGTGTTTATTACCTATATGATATATTAATTTGTTAAATATTACCATTTAAATGTAAAAATTAACATTATATGTTAGAGATATTGCTTGACAAGAGATGATTATTAGTACGTCTTATTGAACATGCTAGTAGTCCTCACCTTTCTGGTTAATTGTGGAACCTTTGTTAATGCATTAACAGTTTATTCGTGGCTTTAAAGGTAGTTGCTTGTCGATTTAATTAAAATGGTTTGCGTCTGTACATTATCATTCATGTAAGTCAGGTATGCCTATGTTTAGCTAGTATTAAATGTTGAAAAACTTACGTAAACGTATTTTCGATAATTGCGTACAGATGTATAAGAACTATTATTTGTTAATGTTCTATCCACAAAATGATTTACTCGAAATAGTGACAGAAGCAACTAGATTCAATAGCTAAACGAATGGTTGGTATGAGCGGAGGGCGGAAGGGTGAATTTGGTTCCTACTATTTACGTGCATTTAGGGTATGTTAAAGCATAACCAAGCTTAGTAAAAAAAAGTAGACTTGATTTATCAAATTAGCATCACATGGGCAATGTTGAGGTGCGGGGAGTAGAGGTGGCTGTTGATTTACTATTTACTGCTTCTAGGGTCATGTAAAACCTAACAATTTAGTTTTAGGAGGAACTCCACCCTCTTCTCGCGCGGCTTGGATCCCCGTTTTCAGCCCCACTAAAAATGACCATAAAATTCGGATTTTCAGCGATTTTGACTATATAACAAACAAACAAAATGTAGCTTTTTTTGCCCTCTAAAACGTGTTTTCGGGTGGGTGTTTTCATGTGACTGTAGTCATTCTTTCAGAATTTCCAATTTTCAAATACATGTTTTTGACTCTTTTCATATCAAAAAATTTCAGAATTTTGCGGAAAAATGACTTCAACTTAAATATCCATTAGATTGGTCTACTTTACCTACAGTAATTACATCTATACGAACATTTTCGAATTTTTTAAGTTTTCGTTTCTCGGTCGCTGTCACAATTTCCAAACATTTTTTTTTAATTTTAAAAGTGAAAAATTGACATTTTTTTCTATTCATCCGATCAACAAATAAGAGCTTTCAGGCGCTTTTATATAAATCGGATTATAGATTACATCTTTTTACTTAGATGATATTTTTTTTGTATACTCAATAGGAAATTTTTAAGAAAATTTAAAAAAATTTTTTTTTTGAAATTTGTTCCCAAGAACAAATCCAAACCTATTGCATATACAAAGAAAAGAATTAATCTAAAGTAAAAATGTGTACCCTTAGTATAGTTCAATTTTGCCCTGAAAATATCACTTTTTGAGCGGCACGAGAGAAAAAAATAATATATAACCACATTTTCACTTTTGAAATCAAAAAAATGGTTGGAAATTTATCTTCATGAGCAAAAAACAAAACTAAAAAAATCGAAAATGTTTCTATTGTAATTTATGCTAGGTAATGGACCATTCACTAGTGCAAATTTCAAGGTCGAAAGATCATTTGTGCATAAAAAATTCTGTGAGTTATGAATTGTCATAAAACATGGATATTTAGAAAAATTGAAAATCTGAAATCTATATGATCTACAGTTCACAGAAAAATTCACCGGAGACCAACGTTATAAGTAGAGGCGCAAAAAAAAGCATACATTTGGTGTTAATAAATAGTAGTCAAAATCGGCTGAAAATAACAAATTTTATGTTCATTTTTAGGTGGGGCTGAAAACGGGGATCAGCCCCAGCCAAAGATTGAACGCTCCCCTTAAAAATATGACGAATCAATAGATCATGGAGGGGTGGGTGAGGGTAGGGTGGATGGTTTGATTTACTGCTTTAGGGTATGTAAAACAATTTTAGTAAAAATATGACGAATCAATAGATCATGGAGGGGCGGGGTGAGGGTAGGGTAGGGTGGGTGGTTTGTTTATTAATTTACTGCTTTAGGGTATGTAAAACATAACAATTTCAGTAAAAATATGACGAATCAGTAGACCAATATATCATTGAGGGTGGGGAGGGTAGGGTGGTTGCTTTGATTTACTGCTTTAGAGTGTGTAAAAACGTAATTTTTTTACTTTATAAACATAAAAACCATAAAAATTTTAATAAAATGTTTTAAGCAAATAAAAAAAATTATAAAATAAATAAAAATAATAAAAATTTGAAAATAAATTAAATTTAAATTGAAAACAAAAATTAAATGTAAAATTAAACAAAATAAATAGTAGCAAGACGAATGTTACCTGACATGCAGCGCCCACCGGCTCCAGCACCGAGGTGTCCATATGGGTACCAACTCTGTCTCCTTCAGTCTCTTTCCTCCATCCTTCCTCCATCTTCTGTTTTGCGCTCCGGGATTGCTTCTGGGGAACCCCTTTACGAACTTACCACCCTCATATTCGAGCTCTACGACCTTATAAACATATTTTGATACCAATATGGGACTAAACGAATATTTATTTACTCGGCACCGCACCGGCTCCAGCACCGATGCCGCTGTCAACTCCAACTCCTCTGACTCAGACTCCTTCTCCGACTCCTTCTCTGACTTCGACTCCAACTCCACACTTCTCCACCTCTCTTATGCACTTCCGATTCTTATTTTTCTGGTGATCCCGCCCAGACCACCATACGAACTTTATAACCCTCCGTCAGCTTTATTTCGATACTTATCGGGTTCATGATTAACCCTTATGAAAGGACACCTAATACTGGTGATTATATATAACCAAATATTTAAATAAACTCAGCACCACCCACGCCCCAAGCCAGCACCGGTGCTGAGCCTCTGAATCCGACATCCTGATCCTGATGCGAATCCGACTCCGACACCGAATCCTCCCAAAATTTCAGCTTTCTACCATCATCAATTTTTTATGGGGGGGTGGCGCACGACACGTAACCGGAGGATACCTTTAATCCTTTTCTCTCGGAATAACGGAGTATGCTCACGTGCGTAAAAATCGATTCCCTACTGCGAATCGATTTTTTCTGAGTCGACGTCGCTGAAAGGTCCATTACTTCCCGATAAGCCTAAACCCGTTGGATATTATTAGTATTATCGGATATATATATATATATATGATATTATATATATATATATATATATATACATAATATATAATATATATTATATATATATAATATATATATAATAGATATATATATATATAATATATATTATATAAGTGATATACTTTAAAGAGTAGTTAGGCCAGCATCCCGAAATGAGTTCAGCAAATGCTTAACTAGAAAACTATATGCAATTTTCTCACCGCGAAAAATAAATTTAGACCTTTTTGAGTATCAGAAGGTACCGATTTCATCGAAGAACTTTGAAACAAACATTGATTTTATTTTCTAATATTTAATTAATAACATCGTTACATACTTTAGGTTAAAATATTACACTCGCAGGACGCTATTGATTGACCGATTTGACTTTGAAACCTCTATCCATCGTTCATCGAGTTCCGACGTGCCAAATACCATATTTTTTACCGAATTTGGAGAATATTTTTTTTCTTCTTCCTATATTCACTTTTTCGGCATCGAGACCGATGCACAGGGACAGAGGGGGACGAAAGTCTCCCCTCGTCCCCGGCTAGGCGAGAAACCCCGACCTCTCTCTATCGTTCTTGTTTACCCGGAGCGTATTCGTTAGTTTAAAAAGAAAATCAACATTTGGGCAACCTTTAGTTTGCTCAAAGTCTAGTAGCGAGCCATGTTCGATTTTCTCAAGAGAACTAATATTTTCGTTTAACACCATTTAATTTTATTAAAAAAGCGTTATTTTTTTTATTTTAATTTAAGTTTTTCCCGGGAAATTTAATTTCAAAAGGTAAAAATGTCCCTACTGATAATAATAATGATGATTATTTTCCGTTAGCTGTTATAGTTTTTTAGTTACATAGTTAGCCTTTACGGGATGCTGACCATATATATATATATATACTACATATATAGCTTATATATATAATATAGTATAATATATATATATATATATATATATATACTATTACTATATACTATACTATATATTAATATATATAATATATATATATTATAAATTATATATATAATATACCTATAAACAGGTTTTCAGTGGTCAAAACATGAATAGGAATAATGATAGTGATAATGATATTGTAGCTTCAATGATCATTTTCACTACCCTCGCTATTTTCTAGACTTATAACAGTTTTATACAATTAAATTAAAAGTTTACCACATAGCATTATATTTATAGCTCCGTCAGCTGAAATAAATCTTCCTTCGTACAGTTCTCCAGAGTAGACGCCTATTTGTCCAATTAAATATCTACTATGAGAAAGACGAGACATTGTTGAATTATTTTTTAGCGAATTGAAACAACGATTTTGTGTCACCTATAATATTGGTTAAAGCTTGCTGTGAAAAAAAGGTATAATAAATTAGAAACCTGTGAAATGGCAATTTATATAAGATTTTATGAAGATTCTTTAACAAATGGAAACTACTTATCTAAATACAAAAGCCTATTTAATAAATAATATATGTAGGCTACTAAATAATGTCAATTTATTTCAATAGTAAATAAATGTTGACAACTATGTAATGTTTATTAATTTCAATTTAATTAGAAGTATATGTAGACAACTATGTAATGTCGATTAATTTCAATGGATTTTTTCATTTATCTTTTCTTCTATTAAGAAATAGTTTTGAAACTTTGCGGTTTGTGTTTTAAGTTTACTCTTATCCTTAAATTCAAAGAGCTACAGATGAGAAAAAATTCGCTTTTTTTCAGTTTAACTTTTAAAACTATTATATAATGTTAAAGAATTATTACAATTGTTATATGGGATGTGTAACTGAGCGTACTATGAAAACATCGATTTTTCTTAAACGATAGATCGATGCTTCGACCTACTCAGAAGAATATCGAATGACTTGGAGACAATCGTAGAACAAAATATTTAAAATTTTCAGGTTAAACAATTTCATTGAATCAAATATCAGTATAATTAAGTTTTGTTAAGTTAATACACAGAAAATCTGTGAGTACCACTTAAGAAGATCTTAATGGATCATAACCCTTCAACTTAGCTTCTAGACCTATCAACTCTAAAGAGTAGATATGCCAAGCCTGTTTTTACGTCATCTATGATGGTATGTGGGATGAAAAATTTAAAAACCGCATCTTCGAAATCCTCGATGTTTTCGTTAGTACACTCAGCTACTACCAAGTGTATACCGCGAAATTCTCTCCTACTCGCGTTCGCGCATCATCTGTTTATCTACTCGTATTTCTTATATTTTTAATTTATAAATTAAAAGCATGGGGGAAAAAAAGATTTAAAGGCATAAATACCATCATTTTGCTCTTAACTACATGTGGATAGCCAAAATATAAATGAACACCATCGCTTAACAGTCGTTACACAGCACCTATAATTTATCCACATATAATATCTTTAGTTGTATTTTTTAAAAGAAATTAGTTACGCCATACAGAATTATCTTAAGAATATTAAAAATGTAACCTCTGGGAAAACAGCTTATTAATTCAAGCTACCTAGTGTGCCTGGGAGAGCGAGCGGTCTGCATGCGATTGTCACGCATGATGAAATTTTATATCACAATAAATACTATTTTTTTTTAGATTAATAAAAATAAAACAGTATCATAAAAAATGTAGTAAATAATCCAGAATACATTTATTTATTTTTGTGAATAAAATATTTTTCATATTAAATGATGTTTTTAATACACTTTATTTGTTAAAAATATTTCCGAACTTCTTCCCCCCTTATGTCCGTTACCACTTAAAATCATTGTTAGTATCATATATTAGCAATATATTAAAAAAAAATCAAAAAGGTCATAAAACGACTAACAGGATCCTATATACTTCTTAAATCAGCGCCCGTGTATCATTTTCATTGTTGGTAATTATACTAAGGCTAAGGTGATGATATAAAAAATCAAATGATCTGACGTGGTAGCTCTTAAAACATAAACAAGTCCATTAGGTAATTAGTTAACGCTAATCATTAATGAATGATATATATACGTATATATAATATATATAAATAAGTATATATATATATATCATATATATATATATATATATATATATACTATATATAATAATATATATATATTATTATATATCGTGGCAAAATTCTGTGTGAGCAAAATGTTGCCGAGGTCATAACAATAAGTATATAACGAACAGATGACTCATTGAAATCATTAAAAAAAAAAACATTTGATTATCTTCGAAAATAATTTAATCGTTATAGACGTATCGAGAGACTCACCCGGAATCAAACTATTACCGAAAAGGCTAATGGCGTATAGCTTAAAATTTAATATCAAAGTGATTTATTTATAATAAAGTTATATTAAGGTTATTTCAACTCTATAAGATGAAAATATTACAAATCAGGTGATTAGACTTAAATAGCCAAGAATCATTGTCCTTAAGTTCATGCTGATTTTCACCTCCATATAAAATTCCCAATAATATTACATATCGATTGCGATAGATTTTGAACACAATTTCAGTGGGTGAATAGCAGAAAATAAAAACTTGTCAAATTTTCATAACGTAAAAGTAATAGAAACGGCTTCACACCTTTCAAAAAATATTTTTAAAAAGCTTTTTTAAATCTATGTAACTAGCTAAGCTCTAACATAACCTAACCCTTACTTATACGTGATCATAACCTCACTTAACTAAATTTAAATATGTTTATAATTTATAGATTATTCTTGTTTTTCATTAGTTTAACAAAAATGTTTTTCAACATGGTTGTTCGAAGGACCATGCGCGCTCTGTACATTTTGCTTCGGAGGTAACGTATGTCTTAAAAAATTGAATTAAGCTTAACTGGGAAAGCAGATTAACAGACGAAAATGAGCCATTAAATATGATCAGGAATTAATTGATTTAGAATATTTAAGTTATGAAATAGTATGGGGATTTGGTTTGAAATTGCTCATTATATATTTGCACCTTTAGATATAATTTTAAATTTGTAACTAATAGAATACAATCGACGATTAAATATATTTATCAAACAGAAGTATCAAACTAACATTGGAACATCTAATAATTTTTGTATTTTAAAATTTAATATATTATATTAAATAAGAATAAATGAATGTTATAATTATGATTAATAAAAAAAGGTTGTTAGGATAAAAAATATAACACAGCAAAGACAATTTAAGGAATAGTCGACATACGAGTAACTAATATAAAACTCATAATATAAGTAACAAAGTCTAGACAAATTAATAAATATACTTTTGAACTTAAGTTGTGGATCTAGCTGAATCACCTAGGACTGACTACCCTATGTTATGCACTTCAAACAGCCTTACATCTCACTGCTCCTTTCAGTAAACATAATAGATTAGCATCTACTCCTGTACTACATACTATACGTAAAAGTGTATCGATGAAACTACGTCATAAAACTACTATATATAAAATAATACTATCACCCTAACGAAAACCTAGGTATATATATCCAGTACATACAAACTACCTAATACCTATAAACGTAATACACATAGTAAATAACTAGAAATACAACAATATAACACGCTAATAAAGATCACTATCATAGATATAACAACCTAATGATCATCAATAATACTGCATAATTAGTAATTTTTTCAACTGGAACTACTAATCACTTATATATATACTCACCAACTATACTATAATATATACTAATATATTAATAATTAGTACTTAGCGTACCCTAAATTTACAGTCTTAGCCAAGGTACACACCCTTAATAGTATTATTAATAATAAATAATACATACACACACTAGTATCATATATATATCTTATATATCATAATCATTATCTATTGTATAAATATATATATGAAAGTTCCTACTATTTTAATAACTTAATATAATTTAGGATATAGTATATCTATATTATATATATATAAAACTATAATAATCACATATATTATAAGAGTTATATCATACTTATTCATTTATATATATTACTCTAAATTTATTCAGTATACTAATTATGAAATATAAAAAGGGCTATAAACTGATATATAAATAATAATATATATGGTCACGCATCCCGAAAGAGCGCAGGCATGTAAACTAAAAAAACTTTACAAGAAACCAATAAATCATAATTTTTAAATTTGACAGTAGTCTTCCATGCCCCGAAAATTAATAAAAATACTAAAAAAGAAATAAACTCGCTTCATCGGTAAAAAAATATAAAATTAGTTTAAAAAATTATTTGAAAGAACCAATAATATTTACACCAGAGCTCTCTCCCTTTACAACTTGGACTTTCGACCAAAAGTACGAGTGCCGAAGCTCTACTCCCGAGATGAGATCGCAAGAGTTGCCAAAAATCGTTGAAATTAAGTTTTTTAACCAAGATAAACCAATACCACGAGGTATAACATAAAAAAACGGTGGATTAAGGAAGTCAGAGTTTTCCGGGCCTACGGGGGACAGACAGGGGGGGGACTCTCGAATACCACCCATCTTCCCTCCGATCGCCGCTTGAACCCCCCTAAAAAGCGACCTATAAAAGAGAAAAAAGAATATTTTCCCAAAAAACGGTATTTAGGCAACTTGTTGAGGTATCGCAAGAGACTTACATTGCAGGTGTTTCAAGAGTCACTCAGAGCACCCAAACCTCCGCCTTCGTGCTAGCTATGATATTACTATAGTATATTATTAGACCCTCCTCATTAATACATAATATTTAGTGAACTAAATATTTTTTTTTTATTAATAATATCCTCGATGATAATATTATTCCTGAAATCAAAAAAAGATGTACTTTATTTTCCTGTAGATGTTATAGTTCTTCTCTTTAGTTACATGCCTGCCTCTTCGGATGCTGACCTACCTAGTATTTATAAATTAACTAAGTACTATATATAATATATATGTTAGGGATATTATATATATATATAGTATAGATTATATAGATAATAATGAAGTAGATTAGTTACTATAAAATAGATAAGTAGCGCTAGTATGTATAACGTGGTATCAGTATATATACGTTTTAGTATGATGTATCAGCAATAACAATCGTACTTTTGAGCATTATCATATATATTATAATAGATATGGATTAGATTGTACTCCGGAACCGAGTTACGGCCGGAACTCCGGCCGAAACCCTCGTTGTTTTGATAAGAGTTCCGGATTCCGTCCGAACTTAGTCTTGGTTCCGCCGGAAACTAACCGGAATTTCTACATTTTCAAATGTCAATATAATCTACATGATAACCGAGCATATGACATTGTACTTGAATACACAGAACCTTAACTTTTTAATATAATCAACATTCATATAATAAAGGCAATAAAAATGCTAACAAAAGTGAATAATTTAATACAAATGTACTAATCCTTTTGCTATAACCCACTAAAGTACCCGATCAACTAATGCAAATTTGTATTCAACCATTAATTTGGAATTCATGCAAAATAAAGAGGTTAATTGCAAAATTGAAAGTAATAACAGTTATACGTTCCTGCACTCTCCCCCCTGTTATAGCATATTTCTGCGTAAATACACTTATTACCCTCTCTACCACTCTCACTCACTATTTAAAAATTTTTAACCTTGTGTCATTATTTCGGCAAAACAAGGAATTTTGTTCTCTTCTATCAATTCCGTTGAATTATTAATACCCAAGCGAAGTGTATATTTATTCATACATATGATGAATGTATGTGCATATACAATGTGCTATTCTATAAGTACAGTTATTTTGTAAACTATAAATTTTTAAATATGGTACTAGTGTTATAATTAGTAGCGATAATTGTATTACATATTTCACAAAACACAAGTACGTCCTACATATCTTAAAATGAGCCAAAAAAATTCATATTGTTTTAGATTTTTCTTAATGAATAAAAATTATTTTATCACTGTACAAACCTTTAAAAATTTGACTTGAGTTATAAATATTTTAGTATTATTAATTAATAGCTGAGCGACTGTAATGATAAAAATTATTAACTACAGTTTCATTAGCCTAATTGTTGAGCACCAAAATAGTGTTTTCAATTGTAAAATGAAGTTGAAGGTGTAAGAGAGAAGGCAGTCCAGGATCTGTAGGTTGTATTGGCTGGGCTGCTTTTTTGAGTGAGAAATACATCGTTATCGGTAACTGACGCTTTTGCCTTTTTAGCTCAGCCAAATATGTTCTTTTTCTTTTTTTCATTTCATTATCTTATAACATATGTATGTATTTTTTTATTTATTTTTTTGCATTGATTTATAATTTTTATTTTTATTTTTTAACATACAATAAATAATTTCTCTAATTTCATTTTTTAATAAATTTGTTATAATTTTAATTTTCTTTTTTTATCTTTTTGCCAACCCGGTTATAGCAAGAGTCGCGTCATATAAGACACACGCAGTTCTAAACGAGGAAACGACTGATTCAGTTTATGAGAAATCAGACATATTCATGGATAAAATGACCCTCCGACTCTGTACTTTCGAAAACTTTAAATGAAACAATATTTTCACACATCGAACGGGTAGCTTTAATACTCTAGAACGGAGTTGGAGATTTTTAAATCGGGATATTTATTTTATTATTTTTTTTAATTTTTTTTAGATCAAATGTTTTTACATTTACTTAATCTTTCAGTGGAATGCACCCTAATCCCTAATACTATTTACAGATAAAATATAATGTATTCATAGTTTGAAGCTAAAATCATTGTAAAATATAATACATATTTATTATACTATAATACTATATATATAGTATTCTAGTAGCATATGAAAATACTTTATTGTAATCATATAACTTATTATATATAAAATATAATAATCTAATCAACTTAATTCAGAGAGAACATAGTACATACCGTTATAATAAATAAATATATACCTATCTTAGAGTACATATATTATTATGGTATCCTACAGTAAGCTAAGGTATAATAATAGATAATTATATATACTGCATGGTTAAGCATATACTAATTCACGCTAATCTACAATAAAGATAACTACAAATATATATGACACAAATACGTATTTAGATATAAATAACCTGCACTAATTAGCTCACTATTATTCTTATATATTATTACTTCATCAGAGGCCCAGATTGTATATGAATACTCTGTTATTAGGTATTATATTATTATAATAGATTAAGTGTACTATGATATACTCAATATCCATATCTTATACTTCCTATATATATACTATATACATTACTTATATATATAGTTTTTTTTATACTTGTTCTGAGGATAGTAGATAATCTGCAGATTAGGTGTTAGTGTGTGAATGCGCTATAGTTAAAAATGACTATGAAACTAAATTTCTAACCTGTGATACGTGACCAATTTGCTTTTAGAATTGTAAATTTATCCCTTAATCAAATAATTAAGTATAACGAAAGCAATATGAAATCAATTAACTAGATCTCAACTTTTGTTGCAAGCTGCTTAAAGACTTTATTAATGAAAAAAAAAAAAATACTTTTAAAAAAGAAAAAATCCTAAAAAGTTTTTCGATTTTAATATTTGATCTTTTTTTGTCCCAATATCCTGTCCCGTTAGCGAATCTATAATTGGCGAGAATGGTGTAGATATTATTATGAAACAGCTTATGGTATTTGCTCTATTCATAATTATTATTATTATCTATTTTTTATTTCAATTGTTTATTATTATTATATATATTATTATTAATATCCATTCAATTCATATATGATTGAATATTATTAAAAGAAATATAAACAAATTTAATGTAGAAACTACTACAAAACATAGAAACCTATTTAGTAACGTTTAGACACAAAAATATTATAAAACCAGATCAATCTCTGAACAATAAATTTTCATACTTTAAAAATGAATCTCTTTATTTTTCAATTTTGATAGTATGTTGCATTGGAATAATGTAGGAAATACAAGCTTTCGTATCTCCATTAAGATTGATGTGAAGATTTAGATAACAGTATTACTATCCTTCTTTTCCTGCAAATATCAACGTCAACTCCGCTTCTTGTATAATTAAAGACTTTTTATAAACTCTGTAAGACTCGCGTAGTACTTATAGCATAGTTCGTTTCAGGAAAAACGCCCGCAACTGCAGCCGGTGTAAGGGCGCAGCCAGGCACCAAGTTGGACTTTAACAAGAGCATTCTAAGCACGTTTTCCTGAGAATGCCGCAAGTATTCTGCGCAATCCTTCTTATCCGATACACGATTAAAAACGTTCACCTTAGTATATGGCTATCCCGTTGTTAAAATTACTCCGAATTTCGGGATAATTATAAACGGGCGGGTATGGCGCGGAAGATACTTTGTTTACAACAAATCTTTTTACAAAACATGTTCCGGAAATGCTTGCCAAAATTTTTAATATTTCAGTTAACTTTTATATTAAGATACTAATATATCGTATCATTTCAATAAAAATAGATACATATAAGTAGTATAAGAGTATTGTAGACTACAGCCATATAAGTTTAGAAAGGAAGTGGCACACACACTTGAGTCCGACCCCATTATTTGCGCCGCACGTACTATGGTTATATATAGTATAGTAAGCACTAAAGATACATACATATAATATGACACGTATTATATATTACTGAGGTTATGATTTATATAAGTAGCTATATAGTAGTATATATTTAAAGTACTAATAGTATAGATAACCATAAATATTCTAAAACCCAATAGATTCTCAAATCCAAGGAAAATAGTTAATATATTCTAATCATATATCTATATAATAATATTTATAATAGTGTTGTTAAAATTAAATAATTTTAACTACATTCATAGTATTTCTATCGATGCATTGTAATTGCTTTTTTACAAAGTTTTACCGACTCATATTAACCTCTTAAAAAACAGTTTCGTGCTAAAGAGATAAAAAAAACGCTTAGTAGTGTTCATTTTTTTTTATTATTTCTGCGGTAAAAATGTCTCCTGAAACAAGAGCCCCCCCACCCCTGTATACGCTCATGATAAAGTAGTTAATATGAATTACAATGTGCAGACTAGCAATCCGAACGGGCTTGATACATCGGACGTTGCCACAGGGATTAGTAATTAATACCCTAGTTTATCTCTGTTGGATAATGTATATTTTTTTCAACTCTACGAAGCGGTATTCCGAGTCGATATATTGCATCTCAGGCTTCTAGGAAACATGCAGCTAATATGTATGGAAAACGGCAGCATGTATAGTATGATTCCTTTTTACTTAATAAATTTTAGTTGGTATCTCGGCTAATCCAAATTTTAAGGGCTTGCAGAACTAAGAGATCACAGTCTGAGATATGACAAGATTGAACAATCCTTTAGAGAGGACTTTCCACTTTGTTAATCACACAGATGTTTTATAGGAGTAGAGGGGAAGAGATAACTCGTTGCTTTGATATCTTTCATGAAGCCCCGAGAGTGCAGCCTTGAATGTGCAAATTCGACTCGTGAAACGCCGAATTGAGGAATAATTTTGCTATTAACACAAACAGAAACAAAAGATTAAGAAAAGAATAAAAAATTTTAGACACTGTACATAACGAGCGAATGCATAGCGTTCCGTCGAAATCAAAGCTAGGGCAATTTCACCAAAAATACTCTTCCAATAGAAAAATTCTATAGATTTCTATCCACTATAATACTGGAATCTATTTTATGAAAATGATACGATATATTTAGTATCCTTAATTAATATAAAAGTTAAACTAAATATTATTAAAATTTGGCAAGCCATTTCCGGCACACACATGTTTTTGTAAAAAGATTTGTTTTGTGAACAAAGTATTCTTCTCGCAGCCCGCCCGTTTATTCATTCCCGAAATCGAGGATTTAACAACGGGGGGCTGACTGTAGACGGTTTTACGTGGACGTAGGAAGTTGCGCAAACAGGGCACTTTGGGAAACGAGCAGTGTGGTGTATGCCCCTGCTGCGAGGAAGTCGGGCTTCTGACCGCTCTAGCTTTATTGATGTAAGGTGTGATAGCTGAAGTCGAAGAAGTTCTTACTGAAGTTTCTTGGGCCGGAACTTCCGAGCTCGCGACATTATTTCAAGGCTACACGGGGACAAGTTCCTAAAGGTTCCAGGGCCGTCACACAGGAATAATTCTGGTTCCAGATTAATCATCCGTAACTATAGGATAATCAAATATATATATAATATACTAGATCTAATAGTAATACATAATAGATCTAACGGAAAGAGCAAAACTCAAAAGTCACAATATTATAAATGGATATGGTTTAGTAGTAATAGTAATATTTATGATATATATATATAATATACTATTTGATTTATTTTACTTTAATTAGGTATTATTTATCAGAGAGTGTCATAAGGTTTTATAGCTGAGATATGTGCGGCCGCTATACTCTCGTAATGACAATGAGAAAGACAACACTATATTTATTATCTTTAATTATTTTTAGTAAAATCTTTATTAGGAACTTTAAATTGACGAAAATTTAATTCTCTACTGCTCTCTATAAGAGATATCGATTAACATACATTAAATTCAATTCTAATGAAACAATTGAGTTACATTGTGCATAAAAGTATATATTCCTTCAAACACAATTCAACAACTATTACATATCATTTCTTAAGTATTCGAATTTATAAATATGTTGAAGTATTTTTGTCTATGCAAAATATGTAAAATATATCCGTGCGTAAAAAATATATAGCGTCATCATTTGACCGCTAAATAAAAAGATCATATGGAAGGCGAAACGTTTCGCATTTTTTGTTTAATTTTCTTTTTGATGCTAAAAATAAAACGCCGTCAAATAAACATTTTTGGTGTAAAAGCGGTAGCCTTAAATCGTTCTCTTCAGTTAAGATTTTATTTAAGTTTTGGAATAAATATAATGTGAATTTCAAAATTGTTTATGAGTTTCAATATAGTCATTATATTGCAAGGATTTTAAAAATCATTTTAAATATTTTTTTAATATAATTAATAAATTGCATTATATGTCGTTTTATTTGTTTAATAAAATAGATATATATAATATTAATATATAAATATTTAATATAAATTATTATTATTATAACGGTACACTACTTATATATATATAATTATTTAGTAATATAGGTCAAGCTAATTATTTATATTCAATCTATTTATATATATTAAATAATTATAGCCTACCAGTATTGAGCTTTGACTAACTAATCCTTATTTATATAAAGTAAATAAGATAAAATAATAGATAAAATATAATATTTATAGTAGTAGTATATATTTACTTAATTAGATATATATATATTTTACAAGCTACAAATTCTTTGTAAGGCATGCAATGCATGTAATGGACTTCGATACATGTCAAAATAATTGTATGACAATGATATCAATTCTATTGAAAAAAATAATGGAAGAAATTATCA
>JABUQX010016802.1:20000-27500 GCA_015478945.1 Trachelipus rathkii | reverse complement strand
ACTTACCATTTTTTGTTTACTGATGAAGACTAATACCGAGTCGAAAGACAATACAACTTTTTCTTGAAAGAAAATTTATTCCTTCAACCAGGGTCTCGTATTAGTATTCCCGACCTCTGGCGTACAAATATTTAGTAGATTTTAATGTCATAAAACCTGCCCTTTTAACTTTTTTAGGTTCCTTTTAATTGCATATATTTAACTGCTCGAAGTGCTGGAATTTACTTAAAAATTGCTTCGAACAAGAAGATATGAAAAAGGACCTCGGTCTCAATTATATTACTTTGCGTTATGCAAGCGAAGGATATTTTGCAGGTTGTGGAAGTTTGTTAAATAAACTATAAACTTACGTTTATATATACATTAAAGGTTTAAATATGAAACCCTTAAATTTGAAACCTTGATACCGATACCTTAATATGAAACCTTGATACCGATACCTTGATACGAAACCTTGATACCGATACCTTGATACGAAATCTTGATACCGATACCTTGATACCCTTTTATTGTTTAAAGATTATTAAACATACGTTCAATAAATATACAATAAATACTGGTTCAAATAAAAAGCCTTTAAAGGTGAAACCTAGATACCGACACCTTCAATATGTAACCTAGTTACCGATACCTTTAATATGAAACCTAGATACCGATACCATTATTATGAAACTTGTCAAAAAAATGATCACATAATTCTTAGCTTTTTAAGAATATATACAGTTTTCACTTTTCACAGAAAAAAAGATTGTTTAGTTTTTGATAAACGACTCGATCACCAGAAAAAAGTAGAGAAAAAAAACAAACTTCGATTCAAACACAGAGTTAGCTTTTTACTTGGTTATATTATTTTTATACACTCCGGGGGGCGGGATGCCTCCAACTATCTAGTGGAGGCATTAAAAGAAAGGACAAATAAGTAAAAAAAGACATATTTACAAACGCTCCTGGAGTATTCTCCTTATGCCAAGACAATTGGCTGGAGGGATTTTAACTTTTTATTCCGAATCAGATTCAGAAGAGTCACTCTCTTGAAGACGTGCTCTTGCAGCTACAGCTGCTTTTCGACTAGGTCTTGAAGGCTTAGCTGTTAAAATCGACGTTGGGCTAGAAGATGTCGTAGAGGTAGATGGAACTGATGATGGAGGGTTCGTTTTTTGAGAGTTCCCGCTATGAGTTAAGGACAGCTCCAGAGGATATAAGTGTTTTATCGAATGATGATTTACTTGTCCTCCTGGAGACTTGACGAAAACTGATCTAACCTTTCCGTCATCTCCATGTACTAATTGAGTGACGATGCCCAGCTGCCAAAAAGGGCGCTCTTTGACAGGACTACGTACGATAACTACATCGTCTACTTTGACCAAGTTATTCCATCCGGTCTGGTAAAGATTTCTACCTATCTCGCGGAGACTTAGCAGATATTCTTCATACCATCTGGTCCGAAATTCTTCAAAAGTGTCTGAGGATGATCGAAGAGATTTGATCAAAGCATTTCTAGTAGGTGTTTTAAATGGTTGAGCAACGTTCTCATTTCTCCACACCATGCTTGTTTTTGAATGAGGCTTCAAAAAACAATTAGGCGTGAGAGGAATTACATCCTGAGAACTTGACGTGTAGGTGAGAGGTCTCGAGTTTATGGCATCAGAAATTTCCGCAAGAATTGTTAAGAATTGAAAATATTCAATGGAGGATCGTCCGATGGTTTTCACGAGACAATCCTTTACCACTCTCAAGAGTCTCTCCCATAGGCTACCAGTCCAGGGACTGTATAAAGGGATTCTTCGATGTATGATGTGATTTTTACGGAGGAACTCCTGCCCATTTTCCGAGATGACAAATGATTCAAATGATTCGACTCCCTGAACAAAGGATTTTGCATTGTCGCTATACACAACGTCCGGTACTCCAAAGCGACTGACGAAACGTTTGAATGATTGGACGAATGACTCAGACGACATATCTGCTATCAAATCCAAATATACAGCACGCACATTTAAGCATGTGTATATGATGATGAACATTTTTTGGGCCTGTGGAGAGCCTTTCACCTTCACCCACCAATGCTTGGTGAAGTCCACTCCTACATGTTGGAAAGGGCGGAATAGTTCCACTTGAGCCCTCGTAAAGTTGGTAAAGCGAGGATATTTAAATGCAAAGTTGTTGTACCTCTTGCATATGATACAGTCAGTAAGAACCCTTTTGATGGTAGCTCTGGCTGCGGTGATCCAAAAACCTCTAAGACGGATGTTTGTCAAAGTGGCTTGAATCCCCAAATGTTTGCACTCATAGTGAGCATTTCTGATGAAAAGAAGAGTGAAATGATGACTTTTTCCCAAGAGGATGGGGTTTAGCACATCAAAATCATAGTAGTTGGATCGAGCAAGTCTTCCCTTGCTTCTTATAAGATGTTGATCATCAAGAAACAAGTTCAGATGATTGACCAGATCAGGTGGTGGTTCGGTCAACGAAGGATTAGCTCTCGCTCTTCTTAGAAAAGCAAGTTCTTTCGGGAAGGACTCTTCCTGCATCCTCCTTAGGCAATACAATCGTGCCATTGATTCACAATCAATGTTTATTTTTCGTGTGATTGCTGAAAACTTAAAAAGGAGAGAGCATACTCTTAATAGAGCGTGAAGATTGGAGAACTTTTCAAACTTGATCACAGGTGGTAGTACAGCTTGATTTGTAGTCAGAAGCACAAGAGAAGGATTGCTTGTGCTATTTTCCCACTCTGTTTCAGGCCAATAAATGGGGGCCGATGACAACCATTCAGGACCTTGTTTCCAAAATGAAAGGGATTTCCCAAATTCAGCAGTTGTCAGACCTCTGGTGAGGAGATCTGCAGGATTTTCTTCAGATCTTACGAAATGAAATTTGGGAATCAATTGCTGATTTTCTCTAAGAGAAGATATCATTTTTTGAATATCTTGAATCCTGTTTTTGACGAAAACGCTCTTGTTCTTTTTTCCTCCTTTAAGAATCCACTGCAAAGTAATTTGCGAATCAGAAAAGATGTTTAAAGTATTGAATTTTGAGTTAGGAAAGCCATCAAGGACCTGAGGTAGACACTTGAAGGCTAGAAACACCGACAAAAGCTCTAAGCATGGTAAAGTCTTTCCTTTTAAGGGGGAAACTTTTCCCTTAGACCAGAGAATGCTTGGTTCTTTGGCTGAAGAGGAAACATAGACCACAAAGCCATAGCAGGTAGAGCTGGCATCACAGAAGATGTGAAGAGACAGGTCGGAACTTTCTGTCTCGAAGCAGGACCTATCGAAAGAGATATCCTTCAATAAGTTTAAATCAGAACTCAGCTTCTCCCATGAGGTCCTCAACTCCTCGTCAATTTCGTCATCCCACCCCATCTCTTGTTCCCATGTTTTCCGCATGAGAAGTCGGCCTCTGATGGTAACAGGAAGGAACAGGGAAAATGGGTCAAAGACCTTGGCAATTTGAGAGAGAAGCTGACGTTTTGTTTTGGTTGTTAAAGAAATATCAAAGTCACTCAGTCTGATAGAATCTGAAGCAGTATCGAAAAGATATCCCAGAACCCTTTCTTCCGGATTTTGGTGTGATGATTGTTTTCCCTCAGACTCTAGGAGTGTTCTAAGTTCAGGACTATTTGTGCTCCAAGAGCACAAATCAAAACCACCCTCGCTCATGCGAGTTGTAGTCTGATAAAATATGTCTGTTACAGTGTTGATCGAAGAATGAGAGAAGATAAAGTTGTCCATATAAAAATTGTGCTCCAGTAATGAAGAACAAAGATCAGGTGGATACTTTTTCGCGTGGTGTCGTATAACGGCACCGAGTATATAGGGGCTGACTGCCAGACCAAAGATTATGGATGTATATCGAAAGGTGTTCAGAACACCATTTTCTTCCCAGAAGAAGCAGAACCTATTACGATCCTCCTCCTTCTTCAGTCTAATTTGTAAAAAAGCCTTCGATATATCTGCCAGCACTACATACTTATTGGTTCTAAATTGTAAAAGCAGTCTAAACAAAGAAGCCATCAGATCTAAACCGGGGTAGCAAGCCTGGTTAAGAGATGGACTATTCCCGACCCGAAGGCTGCAGTTGAAGACCGGCCTCACTTTGGTTGTCACCTGCTCGGCAGTCTTCACTACAGGGCGATGAGGTATCCATATGTGCTTATGAAAGTCCCTCGGAGACACCTGTATCACGCTCGATGATTCCAATCGGCCGATATGACGAAAGACTGTTCCCCATAAGTAGACTCGCAGGTTTTGTCTTATGAAGGTTTTGCTTATCTGACAGAGCTGACAGGGCACTTGGTTGGTGTTGATCGGTATCCTCTTTTAGCACATCTTCCGTACAACGAATTGCGACATGATACCTTCCCTCCTCGAATCCTATGCTCTCATGAAATTTGCGATTGAAAATGGTGTCAATGGAGCCTTGGTCGGCTTCCTCGTTGATGCCAATAGATTCCAGTTTGTATAGGTTTTCGAGACCCACGTCCAGGTCCATGTTAGGGTGTGTGTGAAGAAGAGGATCGAAGTAGGAAGGAGATGGATCTATAATAGAGTTGACGACTGTTTCGGGAATTTTATTTATAGACTGACGGAGAGAAGAGGTCAACTTTGATTGTCATGAAGACTCTTCCTCCTTTTGTTCATGAAAAGAATTAAAGTTGAAAATTGTGTCAATTTGAGAAGGTGTCAAAAAACTCTTGACAGGGCCGAAGGGTATGAAACCATGGCAGGACTCAATAGCACTTCCTCTCAAACAGTTGACAACTTTGAAATGTTTCATCAGGTATAATGAATCTATTCCCAGTAGACACTCCACATTTTCTACACTATCTTCATGGCGGCCTTTATAGTAGAAACGATCCGCAATCTTATATCCATTGCGCCTGATGTTATATTCGGCTCCCATTAATCCCCTTACCTCAAATCCGATGTTAAGACCAGGATCTATGAGCATGGGAACTTTGAAAAAAGAGTCACAACAGAGATTCAGATCCAAGTCTATGGAATGCATTGTTCTGGATTGTTCTCCTAAAAACGTTTTAATTGTTTTATTGCTACTAGGAAGAGAAGACAAATCCACTCCTAACTTCTCTAGGACTCCATTATGACAGTAGCTCCTCTGGGAACCAAAATCAAGAAGACAGCGTACCGCTACAATTTTATTTCCTTTTTTTACCTTAAGGGAAACAGTAGGAAGAATGTTGCCCGATGGAGTGGATCCAGCATTGATACATAGATGATTTCGGCTGGTATCATCATCTTCTGTAAAGGTGGCAGCAGACGACGATGTAGAAGGTTCATCAATGGGTTTGGGTCCTTTTCCAATGTTATTGGTCTTAACGCCTGAACAGCAAAGAGCAGAGATGTGAGCCTTGCTTTTACACAAGACGCAAGGAAAGTTAAGACCATAAGTCTTTGCTGGACATAATAATGTCTTGTGTTTAGTGCTGCTGCAGCAGGCACAAAGTCCTAAGGCACTGCAGCGCTCTCTTCTTGCTGCCGGATTGGGATAGGTCGAACAAGAGGACATGAAATGAGCACCCCCACAAAGCTTACACTTAACTGAGAAGGTCTCGTTTGTAGCTTTAGATGCTCTTGGAGAAGAAGTGGTTCGCTCCTGCATGGAGCTCTTTTTTGAAACTTTCGATACATAATAAGAAGAGGTCTTCTTTTTGCTTGGGGGTGAAGAATTAGACTTCTTTGTTGAAGTAGAAGAGAGAGGTTTATTTTTCATCCTTTCCATAGATTTCAAAATCGTATGATATTGTTCAAAAATAGTAATAACAGATGGGTACTCCACATTGGTAACGATCTTCATTTCTCTTAAGAAATTTTGAGGCAACTTATCAACCAGAATATGGCTGAGAAGTTTACACCCTGCTGAATCTTCCTCCAAAAGATCCACTCCGAACTCTTTTAACTCGTGGAGGTGAGCCCGTACCTCTGTTACGAAAGTTCTCACTGCTTCAAGATTCTTAGAATCCAAAGCAGGAGCAGAATAAATTTGGTGCAGTAAAGAATCGATAATGAAGGGCTCGTCCAGATATAGTTCTTTCAATATCTGTAAAGCTATTTCATAATTTGCGTCTATATTTGGGAGGTGCTCCACATCCTTCTGAGCTAGGCCGGAAAGATGGGATTTCAAATATTGAAGCTTGGCAGCTTCTGAAAGGTCACGTCTGCACCCGATGATGTTTTCAAAAGAAAGCAAAAAAGATCGAAACTGAAGACGGTCAGTTCCTCCCGAAAAGCTTTTACACTTTAGTGGAGGAATTTTGACTTCCTGTTTGTGTGTAGTTAAAGTCTTCAGCATAGAATGGACCTCAGATTGTTGCTGGTCCGATTCCCTGAGGGATTGTATTCCTGATGCTGACTCATGGAGCGAAACGTTGGCAGCCGGAAGGCTGAATAAATTTTGGATTTTCTGCTGCTGAAGATGGTAGTGGGTGGATCCCACTAATTCCTCATCCAACAATTTAGAATTGTATTGCAGTATATCTGAAGCACAAATTAAGGCCTCAATTTCTCCATCGTATCTACGTATCTCTCCTAACATTACAGACACCTCCTCCAACACAGACGAAACAAGAGAAAGGTCACCATCTTTTACGATTTCAGCTAATTGCTTGAACATGATGGTTATTTTTCGCTTCAATGTTCCTCTTGATCTCCTCAGAGGAACTAATTTAGCCTTTACATCATCTGTCACCCTTTTCTCCTCCTCGGGGGCGGTGTCACCTACGCTGTTTCCGATATCCGTAGATATGGAAGTTTCCATTTGATGAAGCAAAGTGTTCAACGAAGACAAATCAGCTGGTTCCATTTTGAAAATTTTAAAGTTTGTGCTATTTTGATCGGCGGGGCTTTAAAGGTGCCCTGAGAGGCTAAACGACCCTATATATAAAGTTGCTCCACCTCACGAACCTCAACGACTACCAAATTGGAAGCACAAACTATCACACCACTTTAATTAAAGAGTTAGAAATAGATGTCACGTGACAAAAAGACGAAAGGGAATGGTGTCATTTAAAAAGAAGGCAGTATGAGTGAGACCATGCTGATTTATTAAATATATTTAATATTATATATAAAAATATATATATAATTCTTAGTGTATATATATATATATATATATATATATATATATATATATATATATATATATATATATATATATATATATATATATATATATATATATATATATATATATATATATATATATATATATAATATATTATATATAATATATCATATATATATTAGGGCTATAGATAAACAAACGCTTATATATATTAAGCGTTGTTTTTGTTTTAGACTTTTCAGTTTATGCTTAGTTCTATTATTTTTCCAATATTTATATATATATATATATATATATATATATATATATATATATATATATATATATATATATATATATATATATATATACATTGACATAAACATATATATATATATATATATATATATATATATATATAAAATGCTGCAATCTATT
>JABUQX010016802.1:0-15000 GCA_015478945.1 Trachelipus rathkii | reverse complement strand
TATCATTGTAGTTTAAACAGACTCAAAATGGAGATATATGCAATTATCAAGTGATAGATACTATTAGCAGTCCTATATTTATCAGTTTTTAACTTCACATTGATAGAAACTGTATACATGAGTAGATTGGACAGTTTTTGAAACAATGAATTTTAAGCTAATGGGAATAATGTGAAAAAAAGTGGGAGGGAGAACGTAATGCATTAAAGTTAAGTAAAATACCCAGAAGAGGGAAATTTAAAGAATGTAGTGTGTTTTGCTTTAAAAAGCTTTTTCATATAATATAAATAGTAAAATATCAGGAGAGGGTAAGGAGTGCTGAATCAACAACTTCCCCCATCCCTTACCTCAATACTATAAATATGTATGATTATTTTTTTTACAAGTTCTCGTAATTCTTGGGAAATAAGACATTAAAAGCTTCTCTACTATTTTCCTTATAAAGCTTTTCTAGCACATTTATATCTCTTAACATGTTTTTATACCCTTCAGTCGTTACAACATTAGAGAAAAGCAAACCTTCCTATCTGAGTTTCCTTACTCATCTCATATCTAAATGTTATTGGTACATAGTGGCGAACTGCCAAAATTTTAACAACTGGTTCCCTTCTTTGTCATAACAGTTTACAACCCAGTTTACTTTCCTGAAAAGGTTTTAACAACTAGTTCCTGCGAAACATGTGAAATGGGTGAACTAGCTCACAACTATAGTATTGTTACCTTTCGGCATTGTTTGGCTATTCAATATGGCTTTTGGAGAATCTTTATTGTTTTCCAAGCTAATTTATAAATTGAAATTGTATAAGAGCATGCCCAATATATAATATATATATATATATATATATATATATATATAATATATATATATATATATATATTATATATATATATATGAGTATATAGATATATATAATATATATATATAATATATATAGTCTCCTCTTGTGGGAAATGACCAGCGGCCAGATAAAATCCAAGCAAGTTGGGGAAACAAATTCTACATATTAATATCAGAACCAAAGGTCGATATGTCTCGGTACATCGCGTTAGAAACTGTGCAAGTCGAAGAAACCGGGGGAAATAGAAAAAGGAATGGTGTTCCAAACTTTGTCACTGAAGTACATGTATGAACCAGCAAAACAGCTATTTCTTAATTTGGTGGGATGTACAGAGAAAGTACTGATCAGTAGAAGCTGATACAGAGAAAGTATTGGAGTTAGAGATCTGTACAGAGAAAGTACTAGAGTTGGAGAGCTGTACATAGAAAGTATTGGAGTTGGAGATCTGTAGAGAGGAAGTGCTAGAGTTAGAGAGCTATACAGATAAAGTATTGGAGTTGGAAATCTGTGGAGAGGAAGTACTAGAGTTGGAGAGCTGTACAGAAAAAGTATTGGAATTGAAGATCTGTAGAGAGGAAGTACTAGAGTTGGAGAGCTGTACAGAGAAACTACAGGAACAGGAGAGCTGTACATAGAAAGTACTGGAGTTGGAGAACTGCACAGAGGAAATACTGGATTTGGAGAGCTGCACAAAACAAATATTGGAGTTGGAGAGCTGTACAGATAATCTACTGAAGTTGGAAAAATCAGTCCAAAGAAACTACTAGAGTTGGAGAGCTGTAAAGAGAATGTACTGGAGTTGGAGATATGTATAAAGAAAGTTCTTGAGTTGCAGAGCTGTATAGAGAAAGTACTAGAGTCGGAGAGTTGTACATAGAAAGTACTAGAGTTGGAGAGATGTACAGTGAAAATACTGGAGTTGGAGAGCTGTACAGATTAGATTAAATTAAATTATATTATATTATATTATATTATATTATATTATATTATATTATATTATATTATATTATATTAGATTAGATTAGATTATATTAGATTAGATTAGATTAGATTAGATTAGATTAGATTAGATTAGATTAGATTAGATTAGATTAGATATATATAATTAGATTAGATAATTAGATTAATTAGATTAGATTAGATTAGATTAGATTAGATTAGAATAGATTAGATAGATTAGATTAGATTAGATTATTAAGGTGGCTTGCCACTGCGACCCGCATGAATCTTTTGTGACATGCCCTTTTCTTTTAAAATTACTTGTTCAACCCGAGTTTCCTCAGGAACCTCAGGATGGTTCCAGGAGATGAGGTTTTGATGTGATAAGGTTTCAGTGTGTCCTTCTGCCAACAACAATATATATTTCAGCTTAAAGCTTTGCAGTTGCATATAATGTGTTCTGCCGTTTCTACTGCTTCAAGGCAGTAATGGCATGAATCACATTCACCTTTTCCCATTTTTTAAGGTGATATCTGACTGGTCCATGTCTAGTCAGAATTCCGGTCAAAAATATAATTTCAGATCTGCTCAGAGCAAGTATTACTTTTACTTTCATCGGAGAGGGGTCAGTCAGACTTTTTGCTTGTCTGAGACCAGGGATATTTAGATAGATTAGATTAGATTAGATTAGAATAGATTAGATAGATTAGATTAGATTAGATTAGATTAGATTAGATTAGATTAGATTAGATTAGATTAGATTAGATTATTAAGGTGGCTTGCCACTGCGATCCGCATGGATTTTTTGTGACATGCCCTTTTCTATTAAAATTCCTTGTTCAACCCGAGTTTCCGCAGGAACCTCAGGATGGTTCCAGGAGATGGGGTTTTGATGTGATAAGGTTTTAGTGTGTCCTTCTGCCAACAACAATATCTATTCCAGCTTAAAGCTTTGCAATTGCATAGAATGTGTTCTGCCATTTCTACTGTTTCAAGGCAGTAGCGGCATGAATCACATTTCACCTTTTCCCATTTTTTAAGATGATATCTGACTGGTCCATGTCTAGTCAGAATTCCGGTCAAAAATATAATTTCAGATCTGCTCAGAGCAAGTATTACTTTTGCTTTCATCGGAGAGGGATTAGTCAGACCTTTTGCTTGTCTGAGACCAGGGATATTTGTCCAATAGGTGTTAATGGATCTGTATTCCCACTGTGTCAGAAATTCTTTGTTTGGCCTTTAGAAAGTCCACAGAAAGGTTCCGGGCCACAAAAATTAGTCTTGGCTTCTTTCTTAACAAGGCGATCCGCCTCTTTATTGCCTGATATGCCTTGGTGCCCTGGTGCCCACAACAGAGTAATTATGTTGTTTTTTGAGTCAGTTGCTGTAGGATACATTGACATTCCCAAACCAATTTGGAATCGCAGCTGCAAGAGTTTAGAGCTCCAATAGCTACTTGGCTATCGGTCGCCACAGCGATCCTTGCTCCACGCATCCCCCTACTTAGATTTATTCGGGCACACGCCATAATGGCATAAACCTCTGCCTAAAAGATGGTGGGAGAAGCGCCTAGAGCCATGCTACGATTGCAGCTGGGTCCAACCAGATCCGCGCTAACCCCACCATCTATCACTGATCCATCAGTGTACCATATGATAGTTCCTGAATCGAATTTTGGGAATCCACTTTCCCATGTTGAACGATTTGTAAGAAGGATTTTGTACTTCAATCCAAAGCTTTTTTATTTCGGCATTAGATTCGAAATTGTAGTGGCCATCTGTGACTCTGGTACATCTTCCAGTATACGAAGGTGCCCGAGTGCAGTTCTTTGTTAAAATTGGCCAAGGAGAGTCAGCCTGATCGCAAATGATATGGCCTCCTCTTAATATGCAAATAAAGGGAAAGGAGGCCTATCAGTGCCTCCATGGTTGCAGTAGGGCAAGTATGCATTGACCCTGTGATCGCTAGGCATGTAAGCCTTTGGAATCTTTTAGTTTATTTTCTGCAGTCCTTTGTTCCACCTACTGCCACCAAACAAGTGAGGAATAGGTGATTATAGGTCTGACTACAGTTATGAATAACCAGTTGGTCATTTTTGGTTTCAGCCCCCATATTTTGCCTAGCATTTCCGAGCATGTCCATAGTGCATCATTCCTTTGTCCACGACTCTTTTATGGAGTGGATTCCGCGAATGTTTTTGATCTAGGATTATTTCCAAATATTTGACTTCAGAGGAAGGGTTTATGGTGATCCCACAAATCTTGGTAGCTACATATTTCAGCCTCCTTTTCCTGGTGAAAGGCACTATAACTGTTTTGCTTGGATTGATTTTCAGTTTTCTTTCTAAACACCAATTATAAGCAAGATTAAGGGCATGTTGCATGAGCTCCATTAGAACCTTTATGTGCTTGCCTCTAATGACAATTGCAAGGTCGCCAGCGTATCCCTGCACCTCAAATCCTGATTCGCTAGGTTTGGTGAGGAGGTCGTCAACCACCATGGTCCACAAAAGGGGTGATAGCACCCCTCCCTGGGAGCATCCCCTTACAGCCGCCACAGTGATTGTCTCCTCTCCCAGTTCAGCGGTAATACGTCTCGTCCCCAACATTGCCTTTATCCAGGCAATCGTTGAGGGCTTAAGACCTTGGGTGGCGGCGGCTTCTTCCATTATTGCATACAAGGTGTTGTCGAATGCACCCTTTATATCCAGGAAAGCGCATACTGCCACTTCCTTGTGTTCTAACGCTCCCTCCAGCTTGGATACCAAGCTGTTTAGGGCGCCAACTGTGGATTTATCAGATTGGTAAGCCCATTATTAGGGTGAATTTCCATTGGAGTCAATTAAAACCCAAATCATACTCAAGTGAATATCATTATATACATAGACATGTAAAGATTGATAAAAATATACTGAAGAAGGAGATTCTTCTGGGGTCAGACATAGAGCGTCTTCTCGTCTTAGGAATGAAAACCACCTACACTCTCCACGCTGGGAGTATGATAAAAGGCATAACTTGCCTAAGACCCTCACCAGCAGTGAAAGTAGACTCTCCAATCCTTGTTGAAGCAAGGCTGGTAATATACCATCCCCTTCAGGAGACTTATACTGGCTAAAAGAGTTTAATGTCCATTCTACCTTATCCGGGGAGAAGATTCTGCCAGACAGATTCTCAGTCCATTTGTCAGGTCTTCCACCTCCCCACTCTCTACCTCCTCTCCGTCCTCAACTATTTCGTTGTGCGGAAAGTGAGTATTTACAAGTTCCACTAAGGTTTCCCTGTGGCCCATTGTATAGCTGATGTCTTTTCTTAAGAGAAGGTTCGGACCATTAGACTGGCCTTCTGCGAGCACTTTATGTAGACGTGCAGTTTCAGGTTGACTCAGTGTTTTCACACACAGTCTTCCAAGTTCTTTTTTTGGATTTTCTAAGTTCTCTAATATAAGCGGTTAAGGCTGTTTTATAAGCCTGTCAATTTTTGTTCCGCTTAGCTTTCTTGAAGAGTCTCCCGGTCTTAGTCCTTAGAGTGGTCAGCTCTTAGTTCCACCATGGGACGCTTCTAGTTACCCTCCTTTTTTCAGAGGACAACTGTTCTCATACGAGACTTGTATGAGCGTTTGCTGTTGGGCAGTGGATATATCTAGGTCCTGTGATTTGAGTAGTCCCTTTATGTCCTCCACACACTGTTTGAGGAGCCCTTTATACAGGCTCTAGTTTGTTAGCTTGGGTACTCTCTACTGCTCATCAACTTTCTCCATGTGTCTATGGTCTGAGTGAGAGACTTCATCAGACACATGCCAGCTCCAAACCTGTGTCCCAAAGGCAGCATTAGTTAAAGTTAGGTCTAGGACCTCTTGTCTATTTCACATGATGAATGTGGATTTGTTGCCCTATCACCAACATCAATACCTATTGAGTAAGAATTCTAGGAGGACACTCCACCTCTGTTATTGATGTTCCACTGCTACCCCATAGGGTATGACGAGCATTTGCACCGCAGCCCATGATCAACCCAGCGTTGCGCCGTTGACAATATTGAGCGAGAATTTGGACTTCTTCCGGAGGTGTTTCATTAGATTCCCCGCAGAAGTATGCCGAGGCAATTACTACCTCTTGCATACCCCACGTGGTTGGCACCTCTACTAAGGCTGCTGTTAGGTCCCTAGTGATAAATTTTGGAATATAAAAGTATTAACTCCACTGCCGAGAACCATCGCAGCACGAGGCATGTTATGGTCATGACACAAAACAGGAGGGCAACAGTAGATCAAACTTCATTTCCACTTTGGATATGCCCTTGATTTCTTCCTTCTCTCACGCCTATTGAGGGGCTATTTCAGCTTCTCGCACACAAAAGTCCGGACGAGAGTATCAGTTGCTCCTTTGCATGGTGTAGATTGATTTGAAGGCAGCCCAGATGTACTTCGCTCTCCATTACGTCGACCTAGGTTTGGGAGCCTGAGTTGGTCCCCTTGACAAGGTCGATGATTGTAGGTCACCTTTCCCACGCTCGGTGGCTGCCTTGATGAGATTTTTCCTTTTTACTGGCTGTATTCCAGAGACTGTTGCCTTTTCTTGATTAGCTGAGGCCTTTAGAGTGTGTCCCTCAGGGGGGATCGTTCCACCAGGGATGGGGAACAAGTTCCCATCTGCTGGTTTTCCGCCCCTTCTCCTAAGTTTCATACTATCAAATTTGTAGCTGAGAAGATGATTTTGAGATCTCAGCTTTGTTTCGGAATGTTAGCCAAGAGAAAGGACCAGTTGTACCGAATCGGCCCTGTCTTCCCTCCTCAGGACCTTCCACTCTTCAGTATTTAAACCATGGTTTTGTGCTTTTGCAAAGGCTAGAATCCTGTCGTTCTTATCCTTTGCACTGTTTGGGAAGAGACCAATTAGCACTATGGGCCGGGGGATTTCATCTCCCTCTACTGCCCTCAGGTTTGTTCCCTCCCAAGGTTTCAACTGCCCAACAGTGAGTTTCAGCCACTCAGCTGTGGCATCACCATCGCAATTGAACAGTACCCAGCTTGGTTTGAGAACATAACCGTGAAACTTTGATTGTGTGGTGCCATCTGATTGCACAATTTTGTTCAAAGTTTCTTTTTGTATGGCCTTAAATTGCTCGATGATAAGATTCCTTCCAGATAGTCTTAGGAGACTATTCATATTTTAAGAGAGAGCTGTACAAAGAAAGAAATGGAGCTTGAGAGTTGTACATAGGAAATACCGGAGTTGGAGAACTGCACAGATGAAGTATTGGATTTGGAGAGATGTGCAGAGAAAGTACTGAAGTTGGAGAGATGCACAAGGAAAGTATTGGAGTTGGAGAGCTGTACAGAGAAAGTACTGGAATTGGAGAGATGTACAAAGAAAGTACTGGAGTTGGAGAGCTGTACAGAGAAAGTACTGGAGTTGGAGAGCTGTACATAGAAAAAAGTACTGTAGTTGGAGAGCCGAACAGAGAAAGTACTGGAGTTGGAGAGCTGTACAGAGAAAGTACTAGACTCTATGAAAAGACTTATCTTTACTCTTCTCAAAGGGTGATGTTTGCGATTGGAGTATTTACAATAGCAGTTTTCATTTTAATAGAGATTTATAAAGAGTATGCAAAATTTCAAAGTCAAAAAGAATTTGGAGGGAACCTGTGGGAGTAGGGAAGTTTATGAGTCTAGAAGCGGTAGACTCAACTCAACTCTTTCAAAAATTGCTGTACCACTGGAGCCGTCTCAGAAAGATAATGTTTATTTGTTACAAGGTAAAATGACACCCCTTTAAGTTTGTTGATGAAACTAGTTTAACCAAACAATTCTATTATTTCTTAAAAATCATAAAATCTCGATATTTTTGCCTATTTTTCCACTTTCTAAATTTTTTTATTTATAGTTGAAATAAATGTTAAAGCTATCAACATTTTTCACTTTCCAAAGTTTAAAATTAGTAATTTTCGGAGTAAAAATGTCTTTACGTGAGAATATCACCTTCTTTTCGTTTACTTTGGATTTGCCTTTATAGAGACTTTCAACCGGGGTTGGTGATTTTTTTGATTTTTTAGAAAAAAAAATCAATTTTTGATTTTTTTCTATTTTTTTATTTTTTTTAATTTTTTTATTTTTTCAGATTCATGACGTCACGCGAAATATAATTTGTGAACAAACTTTTTTTTAAGTTCGATATAGTATTATTTTTTAAGTGATTTATTCATTCTATATAAATCAAAATTGAAATCAGGGAGGGTAAGTAACTGAAATAAAAAAAAAATTGTTTATACTAAATTTTACCAGAGCTGGGCGTTGCGCCACCGAGTTGCGCCTATGGCGCACTATCAATTCGTAGGCGGAAAGGCACATAGGTGCAACAATTTTTAAAAAGGCGGAATAAGCATAGGCGCACAGCCAATTCTCCACGCCTATAGCAGCGCCTATGAACAGGAACAAAGCATTTTTTTTTACCCTTAAAAGTGAGAACTTAGAAGCATGGCTAACTTTTATCATTCTTAAAACAAGTGTAAAACTTATATATATATATATATATATTATTATTATAATATATATATATATATATATTATTATTAAATATATATTAATATTAATATATATATTATATATATATATATATAAAAAAATAATATATATATATATATATATATATATATATATATATATATATATATATATAAAGATATATAAAATATATATAATATATATATATATATATATATATATATAGTATATAATATGATAGTAAAAAGGATAGGGATATATATATATATAATATTATATATATATATATATATATATATATATATATATATTATATATATATATATAATGGAGGGCCATATATTATATATATGATATATATATATATTATATTATATATATATATATATATATTATATATATACTATATATATATATTATATATATATATATATATATAATCATCTATATATATATATATATATTAAATATATATATATATATATAATATATTATATATATATATATATATATATATTATATATCATTATATATAATATATATAGTATATATATATGTTATATATATATATATATAATATATATATATTTATATATATATATATATATATAATATATATAATATTTACTATATTATATATATTATATATATATATAATATATATATATAACTAGTCAGTAGTTCTTTACAATTAAACTTGGCAAATATGGCTCTGAAAAATTTGCAACTTCTTATGCAGCGCTCGTGCTGGACCTCCTTGGGGGAAAACATGGACCACAAGGACATGGAGCAGGAAGAGGACGGATGTTTAGATATAGTTTACGGTGTTTTAATTACAAAAATTAATAAATGTGGTCTTTCTTCCTTATAAAAGCATGTTTTTATTATCGCACTTAAAGTTTATTTGCAAATAAATTTAGCGAACAGGAACCGGCCGGCGAAAAGTCGCAGGCGCAAAGGCGCATAGGCGCTAAGCGCATTAGGTCCGAAATATGAGGCGCAAAGGCGCATATGCGCACTAGGTCCGGCGGCATAGCGCCAGCGCACTCAAAAAATTATAGGCGCGCCCAGCCTCTGAATTTTACTTGGTTAGTTATAAACATTCCATAAAAATAGGGCTAGCGGTGCAGCTGGCAGATGAGCCTATCGAACTCCCATTCAATTAAAATATATTAAAACCTTCATAATATATATAGTTTTATTTTAATTTTTTCTTATTTCTATTGAAGTTAAATACTTAATATCAAAAATATATATATATATATATATATATCTATAATATTATTATATTCATATATATATATATATATAATATATAGAATATATATATATATTATATATTATATAATATATATATATATATATATATATATAATATATATAAAAATAAAAAAATAAAAAAAATAAAAAATCATGATTTTTTTTATAAAAAAAAATTCAAGTAAAAAAAAAAAATTTTTTTTTTATTTTTTCATTTGAAGTTTTTTTCTTTGCCATTTCCTGCTTTCAACTTATTCTAGCTTTCACTGGCAAATTCCTTTTTTTAAAGCCCGAACTCAATCTATTGATTGAAGTCAGAAAGTCTCATTTTGAAATCGTTTCAATTCACAAAGTAATTGAAGTTCACACACACATACACAGCACATGCACCACACACACACACAACACACACACACACCACACACACACACACCACACACACATATATATATATAATATTATTATATATTATATATATATATATATATATATAATATATATATATATATATAGTATATAATATATTATATATTATATATATACACATATATATATTATATATATATATAATATCGTATAAAGTTATGGATTGTTTTTAGTTCGTATGCTAAATTGTTATTAATATTCATTTTTTCACGGAATAAAAATAATTCCATTATATAGTATAGAACTCTGTTCTTTTTCTATTTTTGAAGTAAATTTGCAAAAGGCGCCTTTTTACCTTTTTGGGATGTTCTCTTCAATTGAAATTTTATTTGCGGAACAATTAGACATTAATAATTGAATTTCCAAATCAATTTCATCCTTATGTACCAAGCACATAAGTTCGAAATAGTTCGAACAAAAATTGCGCAAATACGCCTTTGTTCCGCGAGGCTACGACCCTAGTCTATTTGATGGTATGAAATATTAAATTACCAAAACGTATTAATAAAAAGCTGGAACACACGGTAAATTTTGGACTTTATGAACTAATGACCTAAGGTCTATTTTGTTTCACAATTAAAGAATGGTATACGATAATTTTTAACAGCCGTTATCGTTAGAATTTTCAATTTATTATTATTATTATTATTATTATTATTATTATTATTATTATTATTATTATTATTATTATTATTATTATTATTATTATTATTATTATTATTATTATTATTAACCCAATATACAAACACATTTCATTCGTTTTCATTTGTTTTAAAAAGAGACAAACGCAAATATTCTAAAGAAGAATCAAATTTCTTGGACAAATGCATTGGTTTTTATTTATTTTTTTATATATTTTATTTATTTACTTATTTATTTATTTTTATAACCATGAACTTAGAGAACTCTTTGTAAAAATTTGTATCAATTATATATATATATATATATATATCATTATATCTCTTGTCTATATTTTATATAATATATATATATATATTATATATATATATATAATATAATATTTATATTATAAAATACACAACATTATATTTATAACAACATACAAATATATATAATGGCTCTTGCACCTGATTGCTTCCAATTAAGTTTGTCATTTTTTTTAAAACTTACCGTTTTCGAACCAAAATGTATTTGGTGACTGAGAAAGATATTATTACGATGCTAAGTAAAATAAATATAAATATCAAATATAAAATTTCGTGGACCTGCATGTTTTACGGACTCCGTCAGTTTTGATTTTTTTTTGTTTTGTTTTTAATCATATTTCTAGTAATGAATCTAACAATCAATTTGAGTGGTGACGGACATGATTCAAAATATATAGGACCGTATGTTTTTAGGACTCCGTCAGTTTTATTTTATTTTTTTTTTTACTAAGTAATGGGTTAGGTAAATGGGAAGATGGCAGAGTCGGCGGTCTCTCGGGCCTTCCCGGGAACGACAGGGTAGGGACTATTTCCCCCCCCCCCTCGTGGAGGGTCTCCGAAACCCCGCTCTTGGTATTTGAGTGTCGCGGGGTTCCTCCCCTCCTTACGGGGTATGGAAAAACGTCCCCCTCTGTCCCCCGTCGGCTCGAGCCCCTAATATATTTTTTATTATTATTATTTTTACATTTTTTTAATAAGCTTTATATGCTGATTCTAAATATGTAATTGGTTTTTCTGTAAGTATCATACTTTTTGAGAATTTCATATTTGTTTTTTTTCTTTTACATTTTTTGTATTAAGCTTTATATGCTGATTCCAAATATGTAATTAGTTTCTGTAAGTATCGTACTTTTCGGAGATATTTCATTTTGAATTTTTTTTTTTTATATAAATGCGATTTTTAAAAATTATTTTAAAATATTTCGAACTTTGAATCATGTCCGTCTCCACTTAAATTCATTTGTTAGTATCATATACTAGACAATAATTGTTAAAAGAAAACAAAAAAAATCAAAACTGACGGAGTCGTAAAACATAACAGGGCCAATTACGTTAAGTAAGGTTAAGATACGTTAAGTAAGGTTATGTCAGGTTACGTTTAGTTATTACATAGATTTTAAACTTTTTTTTTTAATAGTTTTTAAAGATGTGAAGCTCTTTTATAACAAAGTTTTAATGTGACTCTCCACAATTTTATTTCACTTTATGAAATTTGTTCGGAAATCCATGGCATCGATATGTTAATATGGTGGTGGAGGCCAATAACAGACATGATCGCACTATATATTTATTATATATTATATATATATAAATTATTATTTTTATATATATATTTTTAATTTTTAATTTTTATATATATATTAAATTATAAGTATTATATATTATAATTAATATATATATATATATTATAATATATATATATATATATTATATATATAATATATATATATATATATAATATATCCTGTGAGTGTTATAAGAATGTTTTTTTTTATAAAATGCATAAAAAAAAGGAATATTTATTTTGGGGGGTTAAATTGTTTTTTAAAGGTACTATGCCCCAAGAGATGTGGCCTCCAAATGCCATTATAACATTTGTCTATAATCTTCATTTAATTCATTCTAGCGATACCATCTGATTTTCGCATTTTCATTAAGATATATGGAAATGTTTGGAAATGATGTTTAAAGAGAGAAATTGTAAAAACAAAAGATGGACCCGCAAAGTAGTTTTTGAAAATCCCAAATTCCATATTTAAGTTCATTTAATGCCAGATGGTTTTTTTGTTGTTTTTCTTAATTTTATTTATAGTTTAAATAATTTCTGATGTTAATGCAATATTTTATTATTTATCCATCACTCACAGGTCGTGGGAACGGGGGCGGAAATCCCCGTTGAAAAAGGTTCGTGTGCTTAAATTGCGGAAAAACAATTGACTGCTTACACCCCTCTTCGGGGATATGACTCGTGAAAATGGGGTTTCCCCGAGAAAAACAAGAAGAATTTCTGCAGGAAATTTATTTAATAAATAATGAACTAGTGAAGTTTAATTTTAGCCTTAGTAGGATAAATGAAAGACAAGACATAGCTAACCATTTGCGAAATCTTGCCAAAGCCCTGCTTCACTGCCAGTTAATAATACTACTTTTAAACTTTTGCCTCTATTACCATGAATATCACCTACACGAAATTCATCACCATGGAAGGTACCGTTAGGAAATAGGTAAGAAAGACAAGATCTTAAGTTTAATAACAGTAGTGCTTTAAGTTCTGGAACATTTAAGTTATGTTAAAAGTTCAGACAGATGATGATATCTTAACAACTATAGATTTTCATAACAGATGATTTAGAGGTTAGGTTATGTCAGGTATTAGGCTAACGGCAACTCATAGGTTAAAATATTGTTAAATGGATGTTACTTTGACAGATATTGATAGTTAAGTTCTGTTAGGTTGAATTTTGGTCGATAAGATTATTTGGTAGGGAGCGTTAAACACCATTGTAGGGATGTGTTAAAGTTTGTTTAAATTATGATATATTCTTAGACTACGTAATATTATGATTAAGTTATGTTATCTTATGCAAAGTCATGTTTGATATTGTTATGTCAGCAGCTACTGATGTGATAGAAAAGCTCGTTAGGTCTAGTTTTGTTAGGTAAAGTTGTTTTTTAGGATACGCAAGGTATCTCTGAAGGGATATGATCCGAGTCATGTACTATAAATTCATTCTCTAATGAACTGATGAAATTTAAACTGCTCTCTCCGATAGAGGGGAGTGGGGAAAGGGTATTGAGAGAATGGGGAGAGTAATTCAATTCCCCCTTTGCTCTATTTCTTTATCTCCCTCCAATTTTGCTTGGGAGAACAGAAATGGGAGACATCATCATTCCGCCTTCTATTCATAATTTATTTTATTGCAGGCTTGACCTTTCCTGCTCAATTAGGAACAGAAGGCGCCATAAGAATTTCTTGTCGCTTTATCAAATGGGTGGATATCTTGAATACCCCATTCAAGATAATATTTGGGATTACTTAGCTTAATTATTTATGTAAATTTTGTAGTGTGAGGAACCCTTCTCTGACCCCTCAAGTTGTTAGAAATAGTTACACATGTTATCATACATGTATATACTAAATATGCACACACATATATGTATATCACTGTTTCTGAAACATAACTCTCTCCTATAGAAACAAATATAAAATTCTAAAGGTCCCTGTTAGAAGGAAACGTAGCTTAAAACAACCGAAGGATTGAAGGGGAAAAAAAAGACTGTAAAGTGCCTTATATTCTTCTATATTGAATAAGATTGGAGAGAGAGAGGTCCAATTTTATTCCTCGTTACTTTAATTTCCACAGAAAATGAAGAGGTTCTTGTGATTTTATCAAACTGATTTAAACTCGTATGTAAAACAAAAATAAAAAAGGGTTCTCTACTTACATTTCTTTTCAGGTATACACTATAAAGGGAATTTAAATATAGATTGTACTTTAAGTTTTTACTTATATATAAAGTTAATTAAAATCCAGTAAATAAATAAAAAACGAACTTAAATAAAAATCTGAAGCATTGTTGATTCCTCTAAAAGTTAATGAAGACCCACAAGTGAAACTTTGTGGAAAACTTCGTCTTGGAGACAACTTTCCTTCGAAGCCAAGTAGAAAAGTTATGACTATTTTCCACGCCACTTTTTCCTTTCCATACTTTTCCTTTGAAGTTACCCTTTCTATTTAATAATAATAATAATAATAATAATAATAATAATAATTAATAATAATAATAATAATAATAATAATAATAATATAATAATAATAATAATAAAAATAATAATAATAATAATAATAATATAATAATGTCTTTAAAACATAGAACGTTTTTTTGTTATTTCGTCAGAAAGAATAGCCTTAATATGTCGTCTCGCTAAAATTTTAACATAACGTGTAGTTCTCGCTGGTGGAGAATCCAATATCGAGGTAGGTTTCTCCGAAGCGAACTGATCATCTAGATACAAAATATTAGAAAGAATTTCCAACGGGTGTAGATGTACTATATCTCGAGTGATCTTTTCAATTTTCATAGTTAAT